>JZKD02S1675587.1:175561-189638 GCA_000966675.3 Picea glauca
GCGAGCAGGCAATGATGTACAGGGAATTGAACTTCGCCCACAATGTGCAACGAATGACGAAGCAATAGATCATAGTTCTTGTGTATGCTGCCTCCCAAGGAAGGCAATGGTTGCAGAAGGTTGCGCGGGATAAAAGTTCGGGAGTTCACTCCGAGTTTGAGAGTTCGAAGGTAGCGTAGAAGGGTGGCCATGCATTAATGGCTCACCCAACTACCACGAAGGGAAGGACGCAGAGTCAGGGGGCGCACGGAGCGAACAGAAACGGAAACGGTGGTAGGCTACCTTTTGGGTTTTCCGAGTGGCCGGAGATGAGACGTTCTCCGTCGATCGAAATCCCAAAAGGTAGCGTAGTTAGCTTACTCCTAGATGGATCCATCGATATTATGGTGTATTCACAACAAGACCAACTTATCAGCGCATTTATTTTAGCTTAGTCCCTCCCGAAATAAGATCATAAATTGTCACATCATAGTCGTACCACACTTTTGACCAATCAAATGCAAGATAATTTGTTTTTATTTTTATTTTATATATTTCTATTTTCAAAAAATATAAAATTTAAGGAATAAATAGAAAGTCAAAAGTTGTTTGGCTCCCAAACTATTACAATATACCGACCCTTCGGCATGTATACAATATGGGCTCATTGGATCAGCGTTTTCGACCTCGTGAGTGAAGTTTGGAACTTTCTTCGCGAGGTTGCTCGAGGAAACCGATATAATACCTACCTTTCAAAGTTTATGGCAATTCTCATTTGAATTCAATAGCATCAAGACATTTTACAAGAGTAAGTTATTATCCGTCTGTGTAAGGTATTTTTCAGTGCAACTACGAGGCCGATAAAAACTCCAGAGCAGAGCAACCATGGCGACCACCAGAGTACAGAGGATTATGACCCAGCCCATCGTAAGTATTTCTTTCTTATACTGACGCTCGTTATATTTAAATATCTTGTTTTGCTGGTTTCTCTAGACGTATCTCATACTTGTTTCTTTGTTTTCTGTGTACAGAATCTCATTTTCCGCTTCCTGCAAAGCGTAAGCTCCCCACCCTCTGCATTTCGTGATTTTTGCATGTATTTTGTCAAAAATGTGTGTTTTTTCATTAGGAATGGGGCTTTCAGCATATGTATAGATGGCTTAGAGTGTTTCCGACGATGTGAAATAGGGGAATCTTAGTTTAATTACGTGTATTTTTTTTGCTGTTGAATGTGACATGCAGAAAGCTCGCATTCAGATTTGGCTGTTTGAACAGAAAGATCTAAGGATCGAAGGTCGCATCATTGTAAGTTGAACCGGTTTCTTCTTCTTGATTTTTGGGAAATTGTTATCTTTCAGGTTTAGTGTTTTAGTAGCTCTGAAAATCCGTTTTACTGAATGAGGGTTTAGGGTTTGCGGGGATTTTTTTTAATCATTGCAGGAAGTTTGATTACAAATCTGGTCCTGTAGGAGTAAATTGCTTTTAGTGTGATTTTGAAAGGGCTAAGAGTTTTGATCACGTTCTTCTGAATGCAAATAATTGCCATCAGGTTTTAGGCTATACAACTTGGTTAGTTGCCTGAGTTGGCTGTGTAGCATTTTTCCATTATTGTTTCAATTTTGGCAATGTTCACCTGAGGTCTTTTTTTGCCACTGGTAAGTAATTGATTGTATTGTGCTTGGATGCTCCTAAAGTGCTCACATCCCTGGTATTGTCATTTCTGACCAGGTACTCGAGGAACATACCTATTTTTAAACTTGTAAAATTGTTTGAGAACATATCTTTCTGGTCGCTATTGTTCAGTAGCTTCACTAACCCGTAATGAGGTAATACTGGTTGGATTAGTTATAAGGTCAAGATTCACCATCTATCCTTGTGAGGGTTTACCCTAGCAATGTCGCTGATAACTGGTTTTCTCTATCTGCTTTTGGAGAATATCACTGCAATGTTCAGTTAGGTTTCATGTTGTATGCATCATAAAGCCTTGCAATTCTAAATTACTGTAAATATATTGTACACTCCTTTTAGAGTTAGTATGACCAAGGAAGTAACCAGACAAATATTTGATAAGGTATCAAAGAGCAAAAACTGAAGAAAACTGGGTGGAAACGATCAAGAATGGAGAGCCCAACCAAAGCAACTACATGCATATTGCCTTGCAGGATTGTCATAGGCTTTGTTGGAGACAAATTACTAAATTAGCTGTTCAATTGGATATTGCTATATATGTGTAAGACATTGAGATGGCTAGCCAGCATATTCATTTCCTACCGTTAATCTTATGGTTAGGATTGTAGCTCTTGTTCACATATTGATCCAACCATGTTAAATTGGAATTTGAAGGGGGATTGTGGCATAGGTCTGCATTGGACCAAGAAACAATCTTAACACATCATCTTAACAGATTACTGATATGTCAAGGCCATGCAAATAAAATAATTTTTTTTTTGAGCGCAAGTGGAAGATGGAATGGGTGTAGGGTGTGTTTCTAACCCACTGTCTGCACGAGAAAATTTCATGGCTTGTAAAAAACACAGTCTCAGTGTCAGGTCTTAGGACTTGTGGGGATTCAGTAGTGGTATTTCTATGTTAACCAATACTCTAGAGTCTATATCAAAGATAAGAAGAATTGCCATGCCATTTTTGGCCACATCTGTTTCTGCTGTATGGTCTGATGCAAGATGCTTGTCAAATTTCTTGCTAATATTTATTGCATTTTTGCTTGAGATAAAAACATGTCTCTTGTTAACTATTGTGTTGATAAAATTAGGGGAATATTTTGTCTTTTCCATCATTTTCCAAAAGCATTTCTTCATTTGTTTTTCTGAATGTTCTATCTCTAGAACGTTCTTTGATGATTTGTATGTATGTAGTATGAATTTGATGAAACGACTTGGTGAACAAACCTCTCTAAAATTTCTGAAGGGGGTATCTTAATGTGGAGCTGTCATTCTTGTTTTTACACCAATATAACTAGATGAACACATGGGAATTTAATGTCATGTAATATTTGTGTTGGGATCTTATGTTAGTTGTATGGGTGACAACATCTTATGTTAGTCACAGGGGTTGCATTAGCATTAAGTGTTAGTCATAATGCTGAATATTCCATTTTGATTTCTAGAAGTACATGTGGATACCTAGGCATTGGCATGTTGATAGGCTCATGTTTGGTTCTTCGCAGTTAATCATCCACTTGCCATCTGACAATTGGATTGTTTTGAAGTAGTATTAAGAGATATATCTATGCTCTTGGATATAGAGAGGAACTTACTAAACACTGGTTGCAGTTAATCATCAACTCACCACCCAACAATTGGATTGTTTTGAAGTAGTAGTAAGAGAGAGATTCTACCCTCTCGGATACAAAGAATTAACTAAACAATGGTTGCATGCTAAGTGATCACATTCAATGGAATTGTTGAAAGAAATTACGAAGTAGGTGATTTTAAAGTGGGCAGATTAAATTCATCTACGTTCACTGAATAATAATGAGTTTCAAACATTATTGTGTTACTTGTGTATACGAGAGGTGAGTCATGATTTAGTAAATGCTGTCTTGCTTGAAGGTGCTTAGCATCTGTTGGGTTTTAATTTTGTTTCCATGTTTGCTGAAATGGCTTCAGGAGTTTGTTGAAATGGTCAATGGAATGCCAAGTACCTTTTCTCGATAGTCAACAATCTTTGCTTTTACAAATTTTTATATATTGTAAAAATTTATGTTATATCATATTATAACTCTATGTTTTCTAGAGTTATAAACTTATATATATATATTTTTTCCTAGGAAAATATTGTAACTTATATTCAAGTAGAAAAAAGGTTACATTCAGATGTGCATTCAGCATTCAACTAAAACCATTCTGTCTAGTAATATTCGAGTGGTCATAAACTGACCCAAAAACTGCTCATAAATTTCTGGAAAAGCACCGTGGCATTAACTAACCCATACACCAAAACCCCCCCAAAAACGGTCCAGAGACTCATAGATCTAATTATACATCATTACAACGAAGCTCTATAGATCTGCAAATTACTTCAAAGTATAAACTAGAAACTGCAAAATGCATAAACCTTATAAAGAGACCACTATTTCAACTGCAAGAGAGTAGGAACTAAAGGAAAATGGATTGAATGGAAGTAGGATGTGTGATATCCCCTTCCATTTCGGATATTTCCCAGGCACCAACATTCAACTCCAAAGCTTTCTTGGAGAGCTCGTTAGCTTCTGCATTTAATTCTATGTAAATATGTGCAAAGGACCTGTAAGTGAAACTCTTTGCCAAGAGTTTTGCCTGCTCAATCAGGGGTAATGGAAGGAGGATGTGTGACCCTTCCATTTCAAAGATTTCCCAGGCACCAACATCCAACTCAAAAAAGTTTTTTTAGATAGCTCGTCAGCTTCTGTTTTAACATGAAACCCATATATCCGAGGCCATTGCTAAATGGGATGACATTTAAAGAGAAAAGCCTGTGAATGGCCTCATCCTGTCTTTCATATACTCTGTTCAGGGAGATAGGATTTGAGTATGTTTATCTCCATTCCAGTTGTAAAGTAGTACAAGTCCAGAATTTCCTTAAACTTAAGAGCTTCTTTGTACGATCCATGCCCAAACAAAAGCACATCATCCACAAAGAGTAGATGTGTGTCAACACCCTACCAATTTCTATGCCTTTTATTGGAAGAATCATGTGGGCCTCCTTGATGGTCTTGCTCAAACCCTCAGCCACATTTAATAGAACGGGTGACAGAGGGCATCCATGCCTCAATCCTCTGGGTGGTTTAAAGAAACTAGATGCTGGCCCATTTATAAGAACAGAAAAGGACACATAATTCAAACAATCCATAATCCAGTGGACCAAGGTAACAGATCAAGCATTGTGAATCAGAATTAACCTTAGATATAACCAACAAGCCCTGTCGTAGACTTTAGAAAGATACAATTACACCGACATAGCCTGCAGTTTCTTGGATTTGCCACTTTAAGATAGAACGAAGGCCTTCCTGAGCCACTTCAAGGGCATCAAGGATTTGCCTGTTACTGAGAAGGCCAAACTGCTACTGGGAAATGGAATCAGGAAAACCCTCCTTCAATCTTTTAGCATTCACTTTGGAGATTATCACGAAGTCTAATCTGGGCACTTCCGCCTGTTATATTATTATAAAATTATAAGCTATATATATAACCTTTTTTTTCCGAAGGAAAAATTCGTAACTTTGTATTATCAGG
The DNA here is from genome assembly GCA_000966675.3 of Picea glauca. Classification (NCBI taxonomy): domain Eukaryota; kingdom Viridiplantae; phylum Streptophyta; class Pinopsida; order Pinales; family Pinaceae; genus Picea; species Picea glauca. Next base: position 180,772 of record JZKD02S1675587.1, read on the forward strand.
ATGAAAAACAAAGTTACATTCAGCATGTGCTGAGGCACCTGTAAAAAAAGAGCTGTCCACTTAACATTCCATATGTTCTGCCTATTAAGTCTACACCTATCTCAGAGAAGTTCATAACAAAGACTGGCTTAAGCCTTACATCATTGGACGAAAAAGGGAGTATCCCATCCTCAGATCCATCAAAATATCTCAAAAATATGCCACCTGTTAGTCACATATGTAGCTAGCACAGAACCCGAGATAATCTGACCATAAAAAACAAATATAAACAGCATCTGTACCAAACATGGGGCCTGTGGCTGACAGCAAACTCAAGGATATGTAGGGGGATGCCCCCCTCCTCTGGTCTCCTCCACCTGTAGTGCACCATGTTGACATGAAACAGCAGCTTTGGATAGACCATCGACTTGATGGTTATACCGGGGATAAAAATGTTTGAAGCTTAAAAACAAGAAAAGTGCAGCAGCTGTGAGATTCTGACCCAGCAATGGCCTAAGAGTGAGATTCTAAAGTCATTTGGACCCATTCAATGATCAGTCTGGAATCCCTTATGACTTGCAGCTTGTCCAGATCTTTTTTGTGCCAATTTCAGAAGGTTTAGAACTGCATGCCTCTTGGCCCAATTTTTTGTTCCACGGCCTAAGGACAGTTTGAAAGAAAAAGAATTTCCATAAGGTAAATACAAGACACTTCCAGCCCCACATGGACCTGGGTTACCATGGCTGGCACCATCAAAATAACCCCAAGCATATGACTTATCTACCTCTGGCGGTTTGCAACTTCTGGGGGCCTTCTGAACAGGAGGCTGTTTTAAGTCCTGATAGATATATTTGATGCCATGGAATACATCCGGAGGAGAGAGTTTTTCCCTGAAATAAGATTGCATTTCGGATGATCCATAGCACCCAAGCAACAGCAAATGGGAGGGTTTTCTGATGCACAACGGCAGGCCACAGGATCATTTATCTAGTTGTTTAAGCATTCAACCAAAGAATTACCATTCTGCTGCGCAGCTCCTCCAGATAAACATAATACATCCTGCCAAACTTCTTTTGCAAAGGGACAGTCCAAAAGTATATGTTGGATGGTCTCCTTATCCATTCTGTATAAATAACAGAATCCTTGTCCATGCCAGGTTCTCTTTTGAAAATTATCCCAAGCTAAAGCTTTATTACTCAAAGATAACCTGAGAAGAATCCTAGATTTTATTGGAGCCTTTAACTTCCAAAGTGGCTTCCACCACCAACATTCATTGAGGACCCAATCAAGAAACATAGTTTTGTATCCCATACTGGCAGAGTACTCATAGTTGTGTTCCAAGACTATCCCAGTGAGTCATCTTCTTCTCTAAATTGAATGTAAGTTTCCACCAGCTTTTCCTATCAATGAGTTCCATTGGATGGCCTCCTCTCCCTCCAAACCTAAATCCCTAGCTGACTTCGAACCATGCTGCCTCAAAGTACCTCTGCCAAATCTGAATCATTGGCAAGAAAGGTAATGTCCTGCTCACTTAGCTTCTTTCTGATACCGTCAGAAAGAACACTTGTTGATGATGACTTGTTTATTGATAGCTACTTACTGAGCCCTTCTTTAGAAGCTTGACATACCTTCAGATCTCATGTTCCTCATCCTTTAAGGACATACAAGTCATAAACAATTCTCTTGGAGTTCACCATTCCACAAAGCTTCTCAACAACACAAGTATACATTAGGAATCATACCATTGCTTGCTCTTCTTGATCTGCAACAACCTTTAGATGGAGGCACACACCTCTTAGTTTGCATTGGGCATTGTTCTTAAGTTGGGAGGACATCCAGTTGCATACCATTGTGAGACTTTGGCTCAAGTCAAATTGAACTATGGCACCTCCGAAACAGAATTTTTGCATTTGTCCAAGGCTTGAACTGTGGCAACAATTCTTGCATAGCAGAGAGTTTATTATTCAAACTTCACCCAGAGTATCTGTAGTTTATCTGAGGGCTCTTGTATGATTATTCAAAATCCATTTCATTTATTCATCCCCAACTCTCTTATTATTCCATCCATATAATCTTATGGATCCTAGGTTGGATTGGATGCCAAGAAAACTCTACATTTTCACAATGCTCATACCTTAAAGGCCATGCAAATCAGAGGTTGTCTAACTTGTTAGTTATATGAAATACTTAAATGTTGAATGTTGTTGAAATTTCTTTATATCAAATCCAGGTGAAATACCGCCCTTCCTAGAGCTTCACTTGCATTAAGATAGGAATAGTGTATTATCATTATATTCGTATGTAATACCTATTATATCATGATTCATTATTCCAATGTGTAGTGATGCAAGAATGTATACTAATGTCATATCTTTCACTTTCATTCCTAGAGAACTTCAACATAATTTTGCACTAATGATTTTTTGACTGATAGAGTTAGCATAGTCTAATGTGTTCATATTGTTAAGTTTATTGGGTGTTCCCATTATATAATAATATGACATTAGACATAATGTAATAAGGTCACATGTCAAACTAATAAACAAGGTTAGACATTTACTGTGTTTATCAGGCTTTAGTTGTCATAACACAATGATGGTTGGTTGCAAAGGGGATTGTCTCTTTCATGAGACATGAGTTTTGTACATCTCTTCTTCATGCTCCTTTCCTCTCTTTGCAAATTAGGTATTAGAGCCAAGTTCATTGTTGGCATGTGGAAGTATCAAAGCTCGATACTAGGGCATTTGATGAGTTGCTGCAAGAATTAAAGCATCGTGGGCATATTAACATAGGTGTGGCCAGGAATTGTGTCACACAAGAAAAGTGTTGAATTTCCTGAACCTAGCACCCGATTGTTAATTCCGAGCAAAAATAAATTCTATTGAATCACAACACAGCTAGGTTCTTAACAAATATTCAGCGGAAGCAAATAAAGCAGGAAACCATAACACACATTGCACACGAGATTTCTGGTAAAACCCCTGGAAAAATCCTCACGGGAAAACCAGTTCTGTGAGATTTTTATTATTAATTGGGGCTCCCTTCCTGGGAAAACGACCCCTTTGAGGAAATTACAATTACAACAATCAGCCTAGCCTCACAAACCTCAACGCTGTTGAAACCCTTGCTGTCACCTTGTCTTTTTCCTTCAGATCCCTGCACCTACACACCTGAAAGCTCACTTGTTGTGCCTTCTTCTCTGTGTGTAGTCTCTATCTCGATTCTCACTTGTGCCTTCTCCTCTCACCGTCGCTGCCTTTTTATAATCTTGAGATTAGACCAAATCAAACCCTAAGCCAAAACCCTAGATCTCATCCAAAGTAATCAACGGTTGAGATCTAATCTCTAGTTCACTTTAGATCTAATGGTTGTGACTTAATTTAATTTTCACTTAAGTTACTAAAGTCAATAACTTAGGCTTTTAACTTAATTAACCTCTATTAATTACAAAAGGTCATTCATTTACATAAAATGAACTTCTAAGGTTCTAAGAGGCATTAGATGACTTCCACAGGCTAGACACCGAGCCTCTATGGAAGTACCTGTCCGATGCTACAATTTTCAACGCTCCCTCTTAGCGAGGAAGGTACTTTCACCACTTGGAGATGGCTCTATCTTCACTATCAAAGCTGCCACCTTGCCAACTCTCGCTGCTCCCTATGACTTGAAAGCTATCCCAGCCGACTCACTTGGACCTGTCTGCGAAGACTTTCCTCTAATAACGCTCCTAGAAGCCTCCTTCTCCTGACCATCATGCATTGTCATCTCGTACCATGACTGCTTCTTCTGGACAGACTTGGAAGGCTGCTCCTTCCCACTGGAACCTAAAGGTTGACTCCCTCTGAGTTGCTCAACCTTCGAAGTTCTCTGCTCCCTGTCCTCTGTCACTCTGCCATTGCTTGCCATAACTCACATAGGCTAGCCCTTTAGCCTATATAGGTTGCTCTCTCTAACTCCAAAGACATCTGCGTTGTTTGAGCTAGATCCTCTGGGCATAATAAATGCATGTCCATCTTGGAATAAGACCCTATAGCCCTTCTTTTCAATCGCTAAGATTGAGAGCACACTCTCCCTGAGCTCTGACACCCATAGCACATTTGTTACTCTCAACACGCCACCTGACTCCATTCGAAATGGCATTGTTCCAGATCCTTTCATTGCATGCTTGGTGGCCACACCAAGGTCCACATGCATGTTTGAGTCTGACACTGTGAAGCTCTCAAATAGCTCTCGTGCTCTTGTCATATGACATGTCGCTCCATTATCAATCAACTACACACTAGTTGGTAAAGTGCTTGTGGAAAGTTGGGAAACAGGCAAACCTTGTCCTCAAACCTTTTGGCAAACTCATATGCCTCTGCCATTGCAACAACCTCCTGTTGCATCTTGTTTTCACCCTTCTTCCTTTTTGGACACTGTGAAGCATAATGTCCCTTATGACAGTTGAAGTATTTCAATTTGACCTTACTTAGGTCCCTCTGTGTGCCTGCTCGTGAAGACGAATCTCCACCTGTGTTATTTCAGACCTTCCCCTTTCCCTTCTTGACCTGGCTGGCAAGAGCTACATTCTCCTCATCCATCTTGTGTCTGCCTCCATTCATCTCTTCATCCCGAAGTTCCTCTTGAACGAAGTCATCCCACAACCTTGACCAGTTAAGGAGCTTTTCTTGTGCCACGATCCCTTTGATGAACAATGTCCACTCCTTAGTGAATCCTTTCAATGCCATTCTCACAACCTTTGAATCTGACACTATCTCCCCAACTGCCGCCAATTCATCTCGAACCTGTTGGATCCTGGTGAGATAACTTATCATCGTCTCTGATCTTGTCATCTTCGTGTCCTTGAGTTTCTCCCTCAACACCATTATGCGATTCTCATTCTTGCTCTGAAACAAGCTCTTTAGAGCTCCCACATGGCATTAGCAGATTTCTTTCTCGATAAGTGAGGGATCAAGTGATCCTTCACTTCGTCGAGGATTATCCTCTTAGATTTCACGTCCTTCAAGGTATGGTTGTCCACTGTCCAGGTCTTTTGGATATGCTGGTGACGCCACGACGGAGTTGGCATATTCCCAAATGCCATTCTCCATCAGCACCAACATAATCTGCTCTTTCCATGGGATGTAATTGGACACCCTGTCCAACTTATCTTTGAATCACACTTCCAACGCTGCCATCTCGACAACTTGTTGAGAAACTCAAAGTATTGACCTCCTGGACCTGCTGCCCGGTACTGCAGCACGTTGCCTGGGCCTGTTGCTCGCTGCCCGAAATTTTCTGGGCAGTTTGCCCGCTGCCCGTATGTTGTCCGACGGCTGCCCGACCTCTGTCGTGCTGCTATCCAAGGCTGTCTCTGCCCCCCTGCACTTCCCTGGCACTGCTGGGTCGACCCGTCAGTTCCTTGCAGACCTGGCTTCTAGCTGGCCTCTAATTCTCCTCGGTCGGTCACACGACCCAACCCAATCATTGATTCAGGATTTTTTGTGAGAACTTTCTCTACAAAAATTCTCCATTGAGGACCTTTTATTGACGCTTAATCGTGTGTGAACATGAGAAAATAATCATTAAGCATTGCATATAAACGTGAGCAAATTGTCATAGTTAGGTGCATATGTGCAATTAAATCCCTACTTAAGCAAGTGAGAATGCAATAAAAAACTCACAGATATAATTTGACACACACGTGTTAACGAAGTTCACCGGACTCTGTTGACTACATCTTCGGATTTGCTTGGAATACAAATCGCTTTATTATCCTTCCTTTAGCAGGGCTGAAACCTTCTCACAAAATGTGGCACATGCTCCTTATAGAGCTGAAACCCAGAGCAACCTTCTCTCACACAAAGAGAACTTAAGGCTTTCATGTAAGTGACATTTCTTCAGACACTAGAAGGACTACATTCCTCTCAATGCAAAGCTCTCTCTCTCCAAGGGGTCTAAAGGGGCCTCCAAGGGGGTCCCCCTTTACAATGCTTACATAAGGAATTTATATAGTTTCCTTCTCTCCATAATTCAAGGAGACAAGATCCACAATTTTAGGATCTAATAACAACTCAAGGACAAAATTGAGAAAGCATCTCAACCAACCTTAACTTCCCGTTGAGACTAGGAACCCACTTGTGATAAAATGAGGGAGAATCCCAAAAGCAAGTCACGAGACTCCCAACTTCCTCTTAAAATTAGGAAACTAATTTGTGAGGTAGGATTCTCACATAAAACTAATTTCCCCTTAAAACTAGGAAACTAATTTGTGAATTGGATTCTCTTACTTAATTTTAATTTCTTTTTTACAAATTAAATGAATAATACGTGAGATTCTCAAACTCACTTAAAGCATTAATCATTTTTCCAATTTGCATGAATAAAATATGAGTTTCTCACTCAAAGTATTAATCATTTTTTACATTTTAAATAAATCATTCATGAGTATTAATTATTCTTTGCCACCTACCATCAACTAGTATTTTAATGATCTTCTCCATGGTGTGCAAGGAATGTTTCCTTGTGTGGAGATCCGTATGGCTACGTTAATGCCCAGTCATCATGCCTCGTCATCTGCTCTGTTAGCGTGCCAGTCAGTGCCACGTCAGTGTCGTACTGCCAATTGTACCTTTCACGTCATCTTTTGTATTGCCACGTCAACGTCCAGTCAGCATGGCTCGTCATTGCCACGTAATCTTCCGTACTGCCACGCCATCTTCTATACGGCTTGCCACGTCACTGTTGCGTTAGCATGCTGACTTCATGCTGATGTCAGCATGGCATGTGGGAAAATATGGTTGGTTCAGTTGGGTGCCAAATCACCCAAAAATGAGTGACACGTGGTAGCTTCTCGGACTGCCACGTCACCCTGCTGACGTCAGTTGGACATTTGTTGTCCTTTGTGCTTGCCAACTCAACATACTGACGTCGTGTTGATGTCAACACTGTACAGACTTCGTCGGTTTTGTTTGTTTGTTGAAAATTTCAGATGGCCATAAATTTCGCATCTGGACTCCGTTTGAGGCATCGTTTGCGATGTTGGAAAGCTCTCATCGAGCTCTTCGACTTGGTGTTGTTTTTGTCGAATTTTGGGCACTTTGAGTTTTGGCCATTTTTTTTGAATTGAGGAGGATCCAGCCTCCAACTGCATAGACTTTGGTACGGGCTTCTTGCTTGGTGTACCACGAAGCTCGGGGTGAAGCTTCCAACATTTCCTACTCCAGTGACCTCTCATTTGGCAGTGAGTGCAATAATTGCGTGACTTCATGTCTGTCTTGCTTTCACTGTAAAGAGCTTTTCTCTTCTAGCACTTTGCAACATTCTTGCTGTCCCAAGATGGTGTTGGTGATGATATCAACCCCTTGCTTGAAGAATCCTTTGCTCTTGCTGCTTTTGAGCATTCTCTTTCACCATACCCCAATCTTGCATATCGGGGTCTTTCTTCAACCTCTAGTGGTTGAATGATGCCTTGGCCATCAATACCAAGACCTCCTCCTTTATACCCCATCTTCCTTAGCAACTTCAAGCCAATGCCCTTGGTGTGCCTTTCAAAAGCACCAAAAGAGGCATCATCATTAATAAGGGAAGGAAATGAACATGGAGAATTCTTTACCTCCATTCTTGTTTGTGACACTTGGTCTTCTTCCTGGAGTTTGGCCAACTTCTCCTCCTGGTTGGATGAAGCTATAGATGAGGTTTCTAGGAAACCACCTTGGTTCCTTATTGTCTGGAGAGCATCCTCTATCATCTGACAATATGTGCAACCATCAACATTTTCATGACAAGAACCATAACTAGTATACCTGTCATGGCCACAAGTTGGCCTGATCTTGGAAGGACTTTCTGCTTCCGTTTTGGAGCATTCCCCAACTTGCTCCTCCATGGCTTGTAGCTGCAAACTGCAATCGTAGTTTTCTCTTTTCTTCTTCAAATTCTTGAAGCAAACTCTTCAATTCAACGTTCTCTGCTTGAATTGTCTAGTTGATTTCTTCAAGCTCATGAAGCCATGCTTGCTTCTTTGCCTTGCCCATAATGATATTCACAATTTGTAAAATTGGTCAGACCTGCTCTGATACCACTTGATTCGGGATTTTCTATGAGAACTTTTGTTAAATTTGGCAACATCGATAGTCATTCTCCAATGAGAGGCCATATGGGCCACCATGAGGCTAGCCAGGGAGATTTGGAGAATCAACAATTCTTGTGAGGTATTGACAAAAGCTAGGGGGAATGTACAACCTTTGTGAGTCAAACCAAAAGTCAGGACGAACAAGATGCTATGTGAGTCTAATGCAAAAGTCAGGGGGAACGTACAACCTCTGTGAGTCAAACCAAAAGTCAGGACGAACGAGATGCTATGTGAGTCTAATGCAAAAGTCAGGGGGAACGTACAACCTTTGTGAGCATAGACAGTCTAGTGCAAAAGTAAGGGGGAACGTACAACCTCTGTGAGCATAGACAGACTAGTGCAAAAGTCAGGGGGAACATACAACCTTTGTGAGCCCAGTCAAACCTTGTGAGCCATGAGAACAAGTCAAAGCATCTAGCAAAAGTTAGGTTGAATATAAAATTCCTATGAGCTAGAAACAAACGATATTCCTAATATTGCAAATGATATAAATGTATTGATCTAGTGTGTTGTCACGTGTAACATTATCCACCATGAAGAGAATTTTGAATTGCCTTGTAAAGAGTCAAGTTGTAACTGAATTCTCAAGTCTAGTTCTATTTTCGAATTAAAGTGTAATGCTGAGTTGTAACTGAAGTCTCAAGTCTAGTTCTATTTTCTAACTAAAGTGTAATGTTGAGTTGTAACTGAAGTCTCAAGTCTAGTTCTATTTTCGAACTAAAGTGTAATGCTGAGTTGTAACTGAAGTCTCAAGTCTAGTTCTATTTTCGAACTAAAG
>JZKD02S1675587.1:199053-232427 GCA_000966675.3 Picea glauca
TTCTGGGCGAACAAGAACAAAAGTTAAACTATCGAGCCCTCATCAACGCACTCCTTGCGGATGAATTCAACTGCACACCTTGCAGGAATCTCCTGGCTCAGACAGAGAAACAATTTAAACCCATTCTCTTTCAGACTCTAGTTTCAAACCCTGAGATCACATGCACAGCATATACAAAGCAAATGCATATCTAGAAAGCAAACATTCTTAAGCACATGAACAAGATACACAGAGAGACAACACCAGCCCTGAATCTGAATCAAAGACTCTCTTTTATTAATTCAAAACTGTACATGGGTGTTCTTCATACAATTCTCTGCTTGCTCCTCTCTCCTGAATGCTTGATTCTAATGTTACAATGATACAACGAGGGTGTCTATATCCGTTTTCCCTCTCAGACTCTAAAACTGTCTAATCTGGAAATAAAAAAAATCCTATCTACCTCCATTAAATCTATTAAATGCCTCCTATCTAATTCAGACAAGAGCGTATGGCTCGAGGTCTGTTACAACACACAAAAGGCGCTCCTTCATAAAGGATCATTGAAGGATATGGCGCTTCATCTTAAATGAAAATTCAAAAAGTTGTCAAGCTTATATGTCATGTGTTTAAAAACACATGTGCTGGCTCCACGCTTGCTTTGGTAGTCGCGATGCTCCTGCATCAATTTACAGGTTGGATGTAAAGAGTGGTATCTGTAGAAATCAGTATCACAAACATGTAAAACGGATCTTTTGGTTAGGGACACTTTATAGGTTAAGGCAGGTCCCAGGGGCCTGGTTCATGAAGACTGATATACTTTGCTACCTAGGTGTAGAAAAGAACAACTTTTTGGACTTAAAATCAACATCTGCATCTGCGGTAGGTGGGCAGAATTCTTAAACCAACATTGACTCTAATTTTGCTAACGAGTCAAGGGCCCGACAGGTGGTTGGTGGCTTGGCATATCCTGTATCAACTGGGTTGGTTAAATTGCATGCAGTCAACTTTATCTCTTTGTGGAAGAATTAAAAGCTGCTTTTTTGGAGTTTAGATGAAAGGAATGTATGGTACTTGCAAAAGACAATAGAATGTGAACTTATGGACAATATATTGGAGAAGGTAGATTTAAACATACAACATTGTCTGTTAACATATCAAGATGCACTGCAGCTTTAATTTGATGATGATAAAGCCATTCATATACAAAATGTACAATGCCTTGTTACATGTATTAAACAAAGATTAGAAGAAAGAGTTCATGGGAATGAAAGATATATCATTGACCAATGCGTCTCATTCTACATCACCATTGCACTTTAGAAATGTTGTTGGCATTTAATTTGTTTTATCCCGGACTGGACAACAAGAAATCATGAGTCGCTCTAATAGGTTAGCTGGATTATGGATTAAGTGATACCTGAGTATTGTGATGTCTCTGATTCATGCTTACCTTTAACATCCTTCTGATTGTGATATGTTAGTGTTTGTTGCCTTCCAAAATTAGAAGTAAAGCTATTTGTTGCCCTCCAACCAAAAAAGAATAAAAGACAAACCTGTAGTTTATGGGATAAAAGCTTTGTTTCCAATTGCCTATTTCATACTAAAATTCACATTTGTTTAGTAAATATTTTGGTTATTTCATGTGATGTATGTTATGCTCTCTGCAAATAATGCCAAGTTGCAATCATATATGGATGAGATTTGGAAAACATGGGATCTCAGATGCAAAATGCATACTACTAAAACAACATAATGCAAAATAAAATCTGCCAGAAACAAGGAAACATGATTTGGCATTTGGCTGACTTAACCAATCAAAGTCATTGCAAAGATAGTTGCCTATGGTCTAAAGTTTTGTTAGAGCAATTGCATGGTGAGATCTAATTTCTGTGGTATAAAGATGTAATTTATAGGCACCTGCAATGATGCTATTAACATGTAACTTTTGGTAAAATCATTAAACTATGTTTTTGAACTTTGAGTCGGCAATAGCACCCCTCTAAAATGAAAGTGTTTATATAGTAGTGGTATGAGAGCAATCATGAAGGGTCTTCTCTTCGTCTCTTACCTTTGCCCCTACCTTAATGGCAGGCAGGGGTGGTCCTTTTAGGTCTGACCAACTGGCCCTGGGCCTTAGCCGTCCCTTACCTCTGTCTCTCCAGCATGGTTTTCATAGTATCCAGTGAAAATTTTGTAGCCATTGCTTCTTTTCTTATGACTTCTGTTTATATGTTGGCAGGGATTTGATGAGTACATGAATCTTGTACTGGAAGATGCAGAAGAAATTTCTGTCAAGAGAAAGACGCATAAACCATTAGGTAATTTATCTACTTGTTTGCACATATCAACAAATAGAAAGGAAAAAAGGAAAAACATGCAATCATCATTTGAGGCATCTTTTTTTCTCTTATATTTTCTTGCAATATTGTCCTTCTAGTTGTTTTTGTCATTTGTAGAGCATATTTTGAAGGACTGTTGACAAAGAGATCTAACTTAAATAGATTTTTTTGCACACTTTTGATGCGCATAACTGTTTTAAGAAGAGTGTTAAAGAACTAATTGTTTTAATCTGCCTTTTAGGACGGATTCTTTTGAAAGGAGATAACATCACATTAATGATGAGCACGTGAGTATTATTATTTCAGTGTTTTATGTTTGTATTTTTTAATCAAAACTGATTATATTTTTCTTTTGCCATTTATACTCTCTATTCCTTTTACATAGAAGGATTTCTGTTTTGACAGTGTATTTGTTTGTGCACTAGACAAGACATAGTTTATGCTATTAGAAGCTTACAAGCCTCCATGTTTTGTTCCTCTTATTTTGCAGTGGGAAATAAATCGTATCCATGAAATGGTCAAGCAGATCTGAGCATATTCTAAAATAGTTTCTACATTGCGAACTGCTAGATGGTTCTACTAGCTATTGCCAATGTTCTTGACGTGTTCTAATTTTGTACAAATGCTTTAGGTGAAGCTCTAGTTGGGAAGTTTTCAGAGACTTTTTTGGTAGCCAAAGCCATGCATTGGTCTAATTTCCAACTTGTATTTGTGAGGGAGTCATCTTGATGTCGTTTTTTATTGGAATTCTAGTTACAGTTCCCATTGAAAATATTAGTTAATCAGTTAACTTTTTACTTGTATTTGGAGTTTTGCAACTGTTGCTTCTCAGGATAATTTTTAATACTTTTCATGACAGTGTCTGTTGAAATCGTTAAATCTTACCTGTCTTATGGAAACAATGTGTGATACTTATTTTTATACGAGTGGGTTATGGTTTGTTATTTTGTTGGTCACTGTAGTGTGGAGTTTGTCTACGTGAATAATCTTCTTGTGTGTTTTAGGAGGTTGTTAGATCTAGTTGGATATGAGAGACTCTCTCCAACTAGTTCAGGCCCTAAGTTATTGTGTAGTTGAGATATTCTCTCAACTAGTTGTTAGTGTGTTGAGATAGTGTGCCTATCTAGAGACAAACCTTCATGTAGTTATATGTTTACAATTGTATTGTTGAATATATCAATCAGACACAGTTTTGGTTTGTGGAAATCACACCTACTCTCCTGTTTGTTAGCATAGTATTAAAGCTAATAAGGGCCCGGCTCTCTCATGAGAGGGGTCTGTGATCATGGTAGATTTTCAACATTACTAATCCATTATAGATATAGGATTAGTGTAGGTGCGAGTAGCTATGAATGTTGGCATGCGCCTGCTAATGCAATTTTCTGCACTTATGGACAGATCTGGAAATGATTTAAAATCCACTGTTTGCACCCAAAATCAGATCTGAAATGACTTGTGATCTGCACAGAAAATAGGTTAATTATAGGAATTTCTGCCCTTAATGTGTCATGACTCACTAGCAGATTCCTCTCTGTCTGGGCTGGTGCATGCCAACCACAGGGGGGTGTCCCTAGCCTCTTTGCTTGCCATCCACCACCTGTAAATCTGCAAAACAAGACAAGATAATAGCAGCAGATACAATGTAACAACAGCAAAATAAAGAGGTTTATGGCTGTTCTTAGACAACCAAGGTTCATAAATTTTGATTTTAATTGTTTTTGGTGAGATTTCTACAACTTGTTACTCAAAACCAGCAACTAAAATCATGAAGAAAATGATACCAAACAGCTGGAAACCACCCAAATGGTATGCTAATAACTCCTGAAAAATGATGCAGTTCACAAGCTAAAACACACGCAAAACTAGAAGGCCCGGTACAAACACATCAAGCTTTTATTTCTGCGAATGTAGGAGGCTTTTTGCACCCAGAAACAAGTACAAAGATGGTGTAGTAGTGATCCCTGCATACAAAAACTAGAAGAGAGAGAGAGAGAGAGAATTCTGAAGTCTTGAGCTGCTCAAGTAAAATATCCAACCTTTGAACAATGAAAAGCTCTTCATTTTATAGAGTATGAGTGAGGAGAGGGCACCTTAGGTTAGGTAGAGGAAGGTGGGGACACTCCCTTGAGTTGTGGAGTGAGTGGAGTGTGAGGGGGAGAGGATCTAGGGATGAGGGGAGTTAGGGAGAGATTTGTGGAAGGTAGATGAGGTAGGTGAGTGAGAGAGGTGCTTCATGAGTTGGGTGAGGCCCATGAGTAGTGGTGTACCCCCTTGGAAAGTGAAAGGAGTGGAGAGAAAGGGGGAAATGGGAGAGAAGTTAGGGGGAGTGGGAACTAGGGAGAGAATATAAGGATTTGGTGGGTGAGGGAGTTAAGAGTGGAGAGAAAAAAGGTAGGTGCCCCTTGTAGAGAGAGAAAAAGGTGGGTGCCCCCTTTCATGACTCATCCATCCAACTTGGATGCCAAATCATCCAAGTGCTTCACCAAACTGCCATGTCAGTGTTTGGAGACCACCATATGTCACCCTTGCTAAAAATACACTGCCAAAAATATACATGCCCAAAATAACAGTTTCCCTAAAATTTCAGAAATACCATAAATGTGTTCAAGACCACCAGGAGACCTGCCAAAAATAACATGTCTAAAAATAGACACTGCTAAAAATAGAAAGTCCTCGGAAGTCAATGGAAATATACTCGTTGAATTCAATTTTTTGTAAGAAATCCAGAAATGCAATCAAAATCACCCTTTGACCCCCCCATCTCCAACCACTAAAAATAGAAAGTACTCGCGCGATGTTTCAGAAAGGGTTCACTAGCTTCATAATACGACCAGGAACAAAACCGAATGCTCAGAAATGTCATGCGAGTCTTCGGACACTGTCTCCTAAAAAATAAGAAACTCCCAAAAAGTAGGGAATTGGCCCAAAGCAACAATCTCTCTCTGAACCATGGAGAACTAAACTAAATCTGTCATTGAAGAAAGAACACCACTGAACCAATCTCTGTACTTGCCCTCGACGGGAAACAACCTCAGCCTGATCAAGGGTCGTCTTTGAAGAAATGTCTGAATGCCAGTAGATGGAAATAACATTGGCCCATAACCCCAAGATTTCCAATTGAAAAAAAATCCAGGGGTTAACAACGCCTCATGGTTGGACTATGTCAAGCTCATGTGGGTCATAAAAAATAATGCCATTCTCTCTTCAAATGGATAAGCTCTATAATCTTTGTTAGTATAATAGAATTACAAAGCAATCAATTGATTTGGTCTCCAATATAGTTGTAGGAGGTTTACGATCCAAGGTGCCATCACTACCAAGAATGTTATGAGTCTAAGTCTTGTAATTTCATAATAAAAGAGTCATTGGTGGTATTGATTGCATCTTGTTGTTGCCTTCTGAAGGAGTGTGGAGATAGGTTTTTTTTCTTCAAGTGGCGAAATTGAGGAGAATCACATCCACTATCCATGTTGATGAGGTTGATTGGTTGAGCTACTCATGGTTGTGCTTACCTCATCTCAATCTAAGTATGCAAGTATGCAAGTATGTTGATCTCAATCGAAGTATGCAAGTATGTTGATGCTGAAGTGCTTGCGTTCTTATTATCATTGATGTAGTGCATAATCCATGTGCCAAGTGTTGAGTAGAAGGATTGTTGACCAATGAGTAGTTTAACTGTAGTATAGAAGGTCAGAATTGTTCATCCATGCCGCAGTGTCATCAGATTGTTGTTCTTCAGATTAAGAGTGTGTGATGTCTACAAGCATTGACTAGCAAATCAAAGTTTGGGTTGCTAGTGGCTATCCTTTTCCACATGCCAAGTGTTGTCCTAGCATGAGTTATGACTTTAAGCATTCTATGAGGTTGGTGCGAGTGCTAATAAGCTTCTAGATCTGGCATGGTTGGGTAGTACATTGCTCAAGCATGGAAGGTACTCTCACTATTTAATAGTGAGATTTTATTATTGATATGATTATGGTCTGGAGAGCCTAGGGTTCATAGGGTGCACAAGAGGAATTTGTTGTAGAGGTTAGTTGTATGAGCGTGTCATTGACTTCAGGTACCCTGTGAAGCATGGTCCAATAGCATGAAAAGTGTGCCCATGAAAGCACACATGAAAAATATACTCTACTCTTCTTTTGGATCAACTGTGGGATTTTACATTAAACTCGTTGGTTATTGCTAGTTCTTGAGGCAAACATAGATATGCTCAAGTGTGGACTTGTAAAGCATGAGGGACTACTTTGGTGTTGGTTACAATATTTGAACACGCTCGATAAAGTTGTGATTCGCTCATTTGTTGTTGCATGTTGACTTGATTTGCCTATTGGTATGGGTACTTATCGAGAGCATAGTTAGATCATTGGAGCTATTGTTGCTTGTACCTATCATGAGAACTTGTGATGAAGGCAGTGAAAATGTCTTGGAGTAAAAAATTAAGAAACATATTGAGCCTAGTCAACTCAATATGTGAGTGCAGTGTTTGTTAGAATTTACTACTATCAATTGATAGATGAAGAATGGAAGCTCCAATAAGTAGATTGGACAAGGATGTTGAAGATGTAGAAGCATACTCCAAATATGTGAACCATTGCAGAGGAATAAGAAGTTCTACGGCTTAGGTGATGTGTCATTATCTCTTGCTAATATTTTGTAGCCTTGTGTGGCAACACTTGGTAAAATCATTCCAGAGTCTACTCGTTGTCATGTGTTGCAACCAAAAGAAAGATACAACTACATGTTTTATCTCCCCTAGTTGATCCTTGTTGAGAGGTTGTTTGATGAATGTGGTGCCATAAGACCTTAGATTGGCAGGTGAATATTATATAGGATTGGCTTTTGATACATCTTGTATCTAGACTATTTTCCTAGAGAACCAATGAGCACCGTCGTTGGGTACATAGGTGTCTCAGTAGATGGAAATATGTTAATAGGATGGCCAATTGTTCAGTGTATATAGTCGATTTGATGTTAGGCCCTAAAGTACAAGAGGTTCGTAGTGAATCTATGTGGTACTAGTGTTCGACTCAAAGGTACGATTGGTTCCTAGTTGGTATGTTGTTTGAGATGACAATTCTTAAAGTGAATGGAGGTGAATGGAGGAACATGGACACTTTGGAAGTGGCTTTCTTGGGTGAATATCCAGTGGTTGGTAATTAAAGATGCAATGAAGTTGCATTGTTCTTGTCGAAGAAGACAAGTGTCAATGACAAAGTTAATTCTAAGGAAGAATGATGAGATTGTGACGAGGAGGACATGATGGTGTTCTAGATAGAGTAAAGAGTATTTTTGGAGTTTGGTCCAAAAGATGAGGGGATAGTCCATATGGCAACAATGGAGATCAATTGACGGACAAACCAGAAAAAGTTCATGTGTTATGTTTAATAAAAACAATAACCATATGGAAATGTGAATCGATGCTAGTATTTGTAACAAGTCTAGGATGGTATGTAATGGCTCTTGAAGATTTTTGAGCTTGTATCTTGCCTAGAGTTGGTGCTTGGGAAGAGTAATATTGAAATGGTACCTAGACAATTTTATAAGAGCTTGTACCTTGTATCTCCATGAGATGGTGTTTGTAAATGGTATGTACTTGTATCTATGTATGTAACATGTAAGAGCATAATGTTGTAAGACTTGGATGGGCGTGTATCACTTTTCCATGTGTCCTTGATGGTTTGGATAACTTGTTTGGCATAGAAATACCTCTATTATGGAGTTGTTAACACTTGGAAGAGTGGGTTGTGTGTTTGTTGAATGCTTCGTGAGTGGACCATGTTAGTTGTAGACTTTGGGGGGTCTGGTAGCCCTACAAACATTCAAGGGGAGTTCATTGAGGAGTTGAATGAACCATGTACATGAAGGACTTCCTACTAGA
Organism: Picea glauca; assembly: GCA_000966675.3. Taxonomy (NCBI): domain Eukaryota; kingdom Viridiplantae; phylum Streptophyta; class Pinopsida; order Pinales; family Pinaceae; genus Picea; species Picea glauca. Next base: position 207,253 of record JZKD02S1675587.1, read on the forward strand.
CTAATGGTTGCAATGGTTAGGTACTCATGTATTTTAGATGGTTGCTTCTTCTTATGGACATTGATAGTTTGATGATGTCTACATGATCGAGGTACGATATGCAAGTGCTAGGTTGGACTAGATATAGACTTTGTTGATTAGGAGTGTCTTTAATTCATGGTGGAGCATTTGATGCATTGAACAAGCAAAAGACAATAAGGAAGACTTGACCCAATAGAGTTTGAGACAAGTACTCATTAAGGGGGGAGTGTTGGAACCATTAACTCCTACTTATCTTATGGAACAAGGTGTGATACTTATGATTATATGAGTGGGTTATGGTTTGCTATTTTATTGGTCGTTGTAATGTAGAATGTGTCTCTACGTGAATAATCTTCTTGTTTGTTTTTGGAGGTTGTTAGATCTAATTGGATACAAGAGATGATGTCTACATGATCGAGGTACAAGATGCAAGTGCTAGGTTGGACTAGATATAGACTTTGTTGATTAGGAGTGTCTTTAATTCATGGTGGAGCATTTGATGCATTGAACAAGCAAAATACAGTAAGGAAGACTTGACCTAATAGAGTTTGAGACAAGTACTCATTAAGAGGGGAGTGTTGGAACCATTAACTCCTACTTATCTTATGGAACAATGTGTGATACTTATGATTATATGAGTGGGTTATGGTTTGCTATTTTGTTGGTCGTTGTAATGTAGAGTGTGTCTCTATGTGAATAATCTTCTTGTGTGTTTTAGGAGGTTGTTAGATCTAATTGGATACACGAGATTCTCTCCAACTAGTTTATCTCTAACGTTAGTGTGTAGTCGAGATATTCTCTCAACTAGTTGTTAGTGTGCTAAGATAGTGTGCCTATCTTGAAAATAATCGACATGTATTTATCTGTGCATGATTGCATTGTTGAATATATCAATCAAAGATAGTTTTGGTGTGTGGAAACATGTCTACTCTCCTGTTATTAAACTATTTTCCATGTTATGAGTGTTGTTTTAAGTAATTTTTAGCTCATGAATGTTTCTTTTATATATCTACCCGAAATTTGAGCATTAGGAGAATGCCTATAGACAAAAAATTGACAAGGACTTGTGACTTGCTCCTTTAAAACATATTTGGAGTTGTAGCTATGATTTTGTATAATCACTACATAACTCATGAAAATCTAATGTGTTTTTCATATCATGCATAAACACCACGAATAATATATTAAAATGGCAATAAGATTTGGATGGATTGGATTAGTAAGACAATTAACTAATTTTGTTAGAGTTGTAAATGCAAATGTTAAGGTCCTCAAGTGGTTTGGCAAGGCATGTCTACTATTAGATTATGGTGTACAATATCTCAAATGCAGACATTAGCCAGACTTTGAGCATTTCAATTTTGGAGAGTGCTCGCCCCACCCTTCCCATACAAACTTTTGGTGTGGTGCATGTTTTCTGCTTGACGGGGTTCATAATTTTGCATAAGCAGTTTCATCCTTGGAAGTATCCTTTGTTGGAGATGTTCAAAGCACATGCACCTATGAATGTTGGACATCCATTTTGTTGATGGATAAACATTACATGCACATTGCTTTTGAAAGCTAACACTCTTGGATGAAACTTTAAGAATGTCTCAAGATTGAACATTTAAAATTTTAAAAATGTACCCAAGATTGAATAGTTCAACTCAACAAATGTACACAATACTTACAACTATGATATTGGTTTCTTACGAGCTACAAAGCCTATTGTTTAAAATCTTTAAAATTGTGAATTTATATGTTTTTTTTTAGTCTATAATATGATTATATTAGAAATAATTTTCCCTGATCAAGTGACCTTTTGCAACAAGGAATAATAAAAGTTTGTTCCTTGCCTTAATACACAATTTCTTCAGATTGGAACAACTTTGTTTTATATGGTCTTCAGAAAGTAATTACTTTTATGGAATTGTATAGTTATATTGATAATTGTAATCAAATCGGTTTCAAGAAAGACACAGAAGGCATAGGGGGTGAACGACTAGGGTTCGCATGTCTGCAGTCATCTAACTCTGCAGCTTTTGGACAAGCTTCTCCATAGCTAACAACGATTACCAAGGGGAAAGAGGCACTGAGCGTACCACATGGATTTAGAGAGGGGGGGTGCAAACCCCCTCTTACTGTAATGTAGTAGCGAACGAAGCACCAGGAGTCAAAAGCAAGCAACTGCCATTTGAGCCGTCGCCACATCTTCGTGAACAAATCTTGCAAGACAATTGGAAAATCCATGGAGGTGGAAGCAGAGTCGTCCCATCCAAAGGCAACTCGAACATCGGAACCGGGGAAATGCATTCCACAAGCAATCAAGGCTCCAAGATACACGATTAATTCTGCAAGGTTGGAGAGCACACTCAGTTTATGAAGGACCATGCTCTGATAGGTAAATTTTTAGGGCTATGGCCCTTAGAGATAGATCTCACGCGTCAGAGAAAAACATGGTGGAACCCTAAAGGAGAGTACGAACTTCATCTCAGCTCAAAAGGCTTCTTCATGATCATCTTTTTCAACCTTGAAGACAAGGATTGAATCTTTGAAAATGGTTCGTATTTCTTCAACTCTGCAGGGCTATATCTTAGATTCTGGACATATTGTTTTTTCTCGTAAAAAGAGGATTTCTCTTTTGCGCTAGTCTGGATTCACCTGTACTCCCTTCCTTAGGTGTTTTGGCTCGAAGAAATCCTCATGGGTATAGGCAACACCCTGGGAAGATATGTGAAATCCTTAGAAGCAACAAAACAGAGGAGGTACACTTCATATGCTCAGATCTATGTGTATATGAATATCTCCAAAGCTTTGCCGGGCTTTGTAACCTTGGAATATCAAGTTGAGGAGTTAGTTTATTGGTTCAAATCAACTTATGGGTAGTCTAAGCGCCCAACCGAACAATTACGGGAATATAATAACATTGCGTACAAAGATAGTGAAACTATCAAATCTTTTAACTTACGTTTCACCAAGTTATATAACCAAATTCCCGAACTTATTCGTCCTTAGAACCAAGCCGCTTTTATGCATTACTATAATGCTCTACCTTCCCCCTAACGTCATAGGCTTGAGGAAAATGCTATCGACGACCTTGGTTCCGCTCTGCATACTTGTTTAGAGTATGAAGAACATCTTGAAAGAGCAGGTCTTCCTAAGGGAGACTCAATTAAACAAGCATACATGTCTGCCCTCTTACAACGTGTACAAGACATGAATAATCGAATGATAGCATATGAGAGAAAGGGAAATGTCCCTTTACTTACCCTTGGGGCTTCATCTTCTTCTTCACCACCCTTTAAGAATCCTAATGAAAACAACTTTCAGCCTAAAGCCATCATGCCTCGTAGTTGGTGTAACTTTTGCAAGGAGCACCATGAGGAAAGTACTTGTGAGGTAAAGAAGAGTGCCAGAGATAAAATATTTGGTAAAAGACCTGGAACTACCATTGTTGTTCTAGATTTCGCAGAACCAGAGGATGTCATGATCATAAACACTAGGAATAAATTCTATGCTTCGAAAGGAAAATATGACCTCCCTCGTACTTCTTCTATCCCAAGCTCATATTCACCCGCTGCTATTGTACATGTTACTAAAACTCCGGACAGTCAAGGAGCCCCTTCTCCTCTTCCCTCTTCCAAATACAACATTCTCAATCAATTGGCTAATATTAAGGCCGATGTTACTCTTCTGGACATGGTTGTTGTCCCTGAGCAACAAAAGCATCTGAAAAAATTCATGGGAGGAAAAGCTTCCACCGTAGGCAATCTCTCTGAAGAGGTAGACGAAGAGGAATCAATTGTAAATAAAGTAGGTGTACGTAATTTTAGACACTGTAAAAAATCCTCCGTTTTTCATTTCTGTAAATAGCCCATTGTTGTCTGATTGATGGCGGTTCGGGCCCAAGCATAATGTCAAAGATATTATGGAAGATCTAGGCTTGTCTTGTACAAATGAAAATGCTAGAAGCATGCTCTCTTATAATAGTTTACAACAATCGACCATAGGTGAAATCAAGGACATGACCTTGGTTTTGCACATGCATCCTGAAATAAGGACAACCCTTAATATTCAAGTAATTGACATGCTAGTGAGTAATTATTCAATCATCTGAGAAAGAGATTGGCGAGCCTTGACAGGTGGATACCTCTCACTCGACGTGACACACTTATCTGTTCTTCGGAACGAGAAGAACATCATAGTCCTAAGGGAGGGGAAAATTTCACCTTATATAGAAAACATCCTACAACCTAATGTAAATTATATTGAAGAGGACCTAGGAGTGTACTCCATCTTTGCCGATGAGGACAACACTACCTTGGAACAAATCGACCTAGAGGATGGGATGTGGCATATGCACTTTGATGGTTCTTGCTCCAACGAAGGTAATGGAACTGTCATTATCTTGTACTCTCCTGTATGTAAAATTCACAACTTTTCCTATAGGTTAGAGTTTGCTTGCACAAACAACATCACAAAATTTGAAGCATTACAGCTAGGCATTGAAAATGCCTATAATTTAGGTTGTGGTCACCTCACAATTTTTGGGGACTCTGAGCTTGTTGTAAACCTTGTACGTAAGATATATTCTCCTAGCAACAAGTTAATAAAACGCTACACCCAAATTGTCTGGGCGCTTATTTCGAACTTATTATCATTCAACATCACTCATGTTAAAAGGGAATTGAACTCAATGGATGACATGCTAGCTGTTTTTGCAACCTCTCCTACTCGACAACTTCTGCCACAAATACCTGATTGCACCTTTCAATCTTTGTATCGTCCTCATATACCTGACAATGTAGAGTCATGGCAGGTCTTCCCTAGTGATGAGAGCATATGTGCTTGCATACAAAATGAACCTTATAAGCCCAAGGAGATTATATCAATGGAGGATAACAAAATTCCAAAGGGCTTGACTTCTCTAGAAAGTTCGTTTTCATCGAGTGATGTAGGCAACAAAGAAAAACATAAAGAAGAGGAGTCAAAATGGAAGGTGGGTGAAACCATTTCCTTGAATATTGGGACACCCGATTCCCCAAAGAATGTTAAGATAGGTCCCCAATGTTCTGATGAAGAAAAATTGAAGTTCACTGAGTTACTTCGTGAATTTCAAGATGTTTTTGCTTGGTCTTATGAGGATCTTCATGGTTTTGATCCTGCCCTTATACAACATGCCATTCCCATCAAGGAGGGCATAAAACCGGTTAGGCAAAAACAAAGACCCATTAACCTCTCAGTGGAAGCAACTATTCAGAAGGAGTTGAAAAAACTCTTGAAGGCTGGGATAATTTTTCCCGTCAAGTATTCTGAGTGGGTTTCCAATTTGGTTCCCGTTCGAAAAACCACTAGTCAGATTAGACTATGCGTTGATTTTCGTGCATTGAATAGAGCTAGTATACAAGACCATTTTCCTCTCCCTAATATGGAAATGATTTTGCAGCAAGTTGTAGGGTCACAAATGATGTCCTTACTTGACGATTTTTCTGGTTACAATCAGATCAAGTTAAAAATTATGGATAAATATAAAACCACTTTTATTACACATTGGGGCACATTTTCTTATGAACGTATGCCTTTTGGCTTATCTAACGTAGGTGCCACTTTCCAAAGAGCTATGCAAATAGCTTTTGACGATCTAATTGGAAAAAATATTCAGATTTATCTTGATGACTTAACTGTGTATTTAAAAAATCGATCAGATCATTTTGGTCATCTTAGAAAGGTTTTCATGCGATGCAAGAAATTTGACATTTCTTTAAATCCTTCTAAGTCTATCTTCGACATTACCAAGGGAAAGATCCTTGGGCACATTGTTTCTGATTCAGGAATAAGCATAGATCCTAAAAGGATTGTTGCTATCCTAAATCTTCCCGCTCCTACTTCCAAAAAGGAGGTTCAAGCCTTTATGGGTGTTATCAACTTCGTCCGTAGGTTTATTCCTGATTTTTCCGTAATGGTCAAACCAATTCACAATCTTCTTAAGCAAAATCACACCTTTTCTTGGATTGATGACGTCGAAAATGCTTTCATAAGGATCAAGAAGGCAACCAGTTCCGCACCGGTTTTGGCAAAGCCGGGTTTTGAGAAAGAGTTTATTATATATACTAATGCCACATAGGAAGCAATTTCTGCTATCCTCATGCAATGTGATGACTGAGTTAACAAAAAACCAGTGGCTTACATGAGTCAAAGCTTTTCAGATGATGAATTTAAATATTCTTATGTTGAAAACATGCTTTCGCTCTTGTTAAAGCTGTTGAAAAATTTCGCCACTTTATCTTAGGTAAGCACATGCTGGTAAAAGTCCCTTTCCCTGCTATCAAGTTTTTTCTCTCACAGACTTATCTTTCAGGGAAGCTTGTACATTGGCTTGCCAAGATCCAGGAGCATGATTTAACTATCATGACTTCTAAAACCATTAAGGGATGTGACTTAGCTCTTCATTTAGCTCAACATGTAGAACCAAGTGAAGAAATTGATGAACACGATAGCTCTCTATCAACACTATTTTATATTGACAGTCAAATCCTTCCTGTAGCTGAACATCCCTGGTATAAAGATCTGGTGTATTATTTGCAAAACCAGAGGTGTCCAGAGAATTTAGATACTCATAAAAGGAGAAGGCTATGTCTCGAATCTCCCAAATACATCATTTTAGGAGAATTCTTGTTTAGCATATCTATCGATGGTATGTTACTTCGCTATGTGAATAATGAGGAAGCACATAAATTGTTACAAGAGACTCATGGATCTTCAGATTCTGTTATTCATGTAGGAGGTCACTTTTCTGCTAAGACCACTGCTTTTAAAATTATCAGGAAAGGGTATTATTGGCCTTCTATTTTTCGTGTTTTTTATAATTTTTCAAGATCTTGTGACAAGTGCCAGAAGTTCGATGGTAAAGAATGTCTTTCTGCCATGCCTTTACAACCTATCCTCCCTGACTTTCCTTTTTCAAAATGGGGTCTGGACTTTATTGGTCCTATTAATCCTCCATCTTCACCAGAGCAAGTTTTTATCTTGACAACCACAGACTATTTTATGAAATGGACTGAAGCTATGCCACTTAAGCATTCGCAGGATGAGCAGGTGATTTCTTTCTATGATATTAATATTTTTTCCAAATTTGGTCTTCCTTTGGAAATTATTACAGACAACGGTCCCGTTTTTATTTCTGCTAAGATGACTCATTTTCTAGCTAAACCGGGGGTTAAACATTTTACCTCATCATCTTATTATCCCCAAGGAAATGGGCAAGCCGAGTCTACTAACAAAAATATAGTTAGAATTATCAAGAGGCTCATTGAAGATAAGCCTCGTCAATGACACACTCTCCTCACTTACGCCCTTTGGGAAGATCGCACTACCACCAAGGTGAGCACTGGTTGCACTCCTTTCCAGCGTGTTTATGGTCAATAAGCCATTCTGCCTACTGAGCTGGAACTTTTTTCTCTAAGGCTGATGCTACAGGTTGAAGAGAATTCTTCCAATATTTCTCAAAGAATGAATGCACTCTTGGCTTTAGAAGAACCAAGGACGTTTGTCTTGGATAACATAAAGAGAAGACAATAAACTGTTAAAAGATATTTCAATAAAAGTGCAAAGACTGCCAAATTTAAGGTTAATGAGAAGGTCTTGCTGTGGGATTCAACTCATGCTGATAGAGGAAGGCATTCAAAGTTCCAAAAGTTATGGATGGGTCCTTTTAAGATCGCTTTTGTCCTGGGCACAAACTCCTATATCCTAAAGGACTTGGAAGAGCGACTGTTTTCCTATAGCACCAACGGTTCCCACTTAAAACACCATGTGGAACCAACTTGAAAGTTTAAATGTTGTATGGAATTTTTTCTGTATTATAGTTTTGCTTTATTGCTTTGATTTTACTTTGCTGTTATTTCTTTTTGCTGTTTCATCACTGTTGTTTATTCCTTTTATTGACTTCTTTTCTTGTCAAAAATAAAATGTTGGATCAGTTTTGCCACAACGACGCTATTATGCAAGTATTGTTAATCAATAACAATTAGGTTACACAACTTTCATGATGTTCTCCATTGAATACATCATTGAAAGTTCTATCTACTTCAACTGCTGTTAGATAATATAGTTGGTTTTTCATCTCTATTTCTGCTTTCCTTTTCTTCCCTTCGCTCCAAAATTCAAAAGAGTACACCAGAAATTTTTTCTCCTTGAAGCCAGGAATGCTTTTTCTATGATTAATCAGATGATTATGTGTACAAGGATAAGACCCCTCATACATAACACTTTCCATGAGTTATTCCCAAAATCCCAAATCATTTTCCCCTTAAACCGTTCACTTCCCCCTTTTGCATAATCACTCTGATGTATATTTCCTTGATCTAATGTTCACTTGGTCTGCGAAACCAGACAATATGAGTTCTTAATCTGTTGGAAACAAATTTCCCTGTGGAGTTACTAGTTTGTTGACGCTTAAAATCACAACGATGAATACTGCTCGCAAATGATTGCCAAGCTCTATTATTTATTTATAATAACAATAATTAACTAGTAGGTGGGACCCCCTTGTAGACTAGTGGCGCTATGATGGATGTGTTACAGTTATATGTTTGTCGCTGTTATAATGATGCCTACACAATCTTCTACAGTTGATGATTCAAGTCATGGTTTTATTCGTTATGGCAACATGGTTGGTTGAATATATTATTACTAGATGGTTTGATGGTTGCTCGCAACTTATGGAAGTGCTATGGATATAAGGATTATTTTGTTACAGGTGTTATGTTTATACATTAAACATTGATTAATGATTTTACATATGATTGTATGCAAAGGATGATATTGGAGTTTGAAAAAAAACAAAAAGGAAAAAACTATGAACAAGTCCTAAGGTTATTTGCAATGGTGACAAATTAAGGGTGATAGACCTATCTGCTAGACTTATGTGCTTGATTAAAGGATTATATTTGAAGCATATATGATAATGTTATAGCATATGGTTGTTGTTAAAGTTTTGATATGATTTGGGGTGGCGCGCTATGCAATGGATATAACAATGGATAGTTGTTTGAATTAATGGTTGATGTTATGGTGTATGGGATGGCTCGTACGTTGAATGAAATAGGACTGGGGAAGAAAGAGACATGCATTTACTGCACGTCACTCCAAACCACCCTCAATCCCGTCACCCTAGCCATATTTGCATTTTGTTTTTCGGCTCTAGTGGTTGTGGAGGATCCATGATTTCTGGTTGTGAAAGGAAAATACAATCCAACTCTTGCCTCAAGCGAGTTTTTCCAGGTATGGCTCCTTTATTTTCCATCCATGATGGTCCCTCTCTGTTATGAATCAATTTTTTGGCTCAGAATTGCACGAGGTCTGTGTTTTTCTTAAGTTTTGACTGTGTATCAGTGCTGTGCATATGGTTTCTTCTGTGAATACTGTAGATTGTTGGCATTTTAAAGAAAATGAATGGATTTTATTTCTCTATGTAGCCTGTGCATTGGTTATTGGTTTAAAACATGTTGGTCAGCTTGGGGTTTTACTATATTTCTCTGTGGAAAATTATGATATGTTGTAATAAGCTCTGAGTTTGGTGTGTGGGTTTTATAATAGTCTTGATGTTAAGTGTTGTCACGCCTTTTCATCTCGGTCAATATTATGTTTTGTTCCTCTGGTTGCAATGCAACTGTTAAGATTTGAAGTCATCTTGCTTTATTCTGGCCGAACCTTGAGCTATCTTTTGTCGTGGCATTGCCTTCACTATCACTGTTGTTGAACGCATTTCACAGTTGGGTCTTGGGCATCACCCAAAATTTTAAATGAAAGTTCGTTTATGATTGGGTTCTTCAACGTCTTTTGTTCAGGCATTCTCTTCACAATATTATGAGTATTCACTTCCTCTCATCTCCATTGGAGTGGCTGACTGTGATGCTTTAGTAACCCTCGCTGTCAAGATTTTGGGTTATAGGTTAAACGACTATGGTGATTTTAAAAGAGCACGTGATCTCTGTTTCTTCCAAGACTATTCTTGATTATCTGGGGTTACTTCTCTGTGATAACTTGTTTTAAAAATAAGGGCACAAGTGATCTGTGTTTTCAAAGACTCTTTCTTGATTGAGCCATCTCTTGTTACCTCTCTGCAATAAAGTTTTAAGGGGCACGAGTTCTCAACATCCCTAAGGATCTTTTTCATTTGGTCAAGCTATTTTCCCTTACCTCCGTTGCTGTGTCAAACCCTAAACATGATCTTAGTCTCGTTTTAATCCTGTCAAGAATAAAAGAGACACTTGTGTGTGCCTATTCTATCGAGCACGACTTGGTTCTGTTTCTCCTCCGACACTATTTGACTCCGTCTTTTGTTGGGCATTTCTTCTAAAATAAATCTGTACATGTTTAATTTACATGGATCTCAAGCTCAGAGTTGCATGTTATTGGTTAAATGTTGTCTTCGAATTAAGACTTACATTGATGAACACCTGTGTGGGATTGAAAGGGGCCCGATTATGAGTTTTATTGCAAATAGATTATGTCAAACAATGTTGGAAATACGACAATTGGAAGTTAATATTGGCCTGTTCTCATTCGAGTTTAAGAAATAAATAATTGGTTGGCTGGAATCACTGTGTATATTCTATTTTGTTTTAAAAGGACAAGGGTTAGCATTGGAACGTGAAATATTGTGGATCGAATGGTTATAATGTTATTGTGAAATTGTCAATGATGCTATTATGATATTTCATATATATTGTATAGATGCGAAGGCTGCTATAATTGAGGTATTTTGGGCATATGAATGGTATTTTATTTGAAGTCAGCAAAGCATTCTGTCTATAATTAAGGGACAATTAAATGATTTTGGTTTTAAAGTGAATGCTTATTGGATTGTGGGTCTGAACAGAGTTATGGTTTTTGTTTGATTTAATTTATTTTTTTATGAACAATATCCGTATTATTCCCTCTCATACTATCACTTTTTCGCTCATTATACCCCCCTCACGATCCCAATTTCATTTTTACATGCCCTATTATATAAAATAAATTAAAAACTCTGTATGGCAGTGGTAAAAGATATGACACATAAATAGGTGGCAACTGATATTTTTGGTATTGATTGCACAGTTAGTTATTTAATGAATTGTTGAGAAGTACTCATGTTTTTATTTCTTGTCATGCTACCATTTTTCGCTCATTACAATCCCTCCATATGTCCCATGAACCCTATTTCACCCCCTTCTCACTTGGAAATTATTAAATAATTTATTATTGATTGAATTGCATGGGTCTTATGTCAATTTATGAGCCAAAATTTGTTTCATATAAATAGAATGTCATGTATGGTCTGTTATAGAGGAAGAGATAACTGGAACAGAGGGCCTAGAAGACCTAGATTCTCAATTCATTTTGATGCTAACCCTCAGGATTTGAACCAGATTTTTCAAGCTGGGTTCTTCAATTGGATTGGGCAAGGGATAGTTCAACCTAGACTAGAGAGGCCTCCCTTCCAACCCCAAAATATCCCTGATATTCCTGTGCCTTTTCATGTATCCATGTAACCAGAAGTTCCCGAAAATGATGGATGACAGGAGATTGTCCATCCGACAGTCTCTCACCATCGTGGCTGGCCCAAATTGTCATTACCTCCTCCTCCTCCACCTGTAATTCCTAATGTTCAAATTTCCCCTGTGCATTCACCTGTTTAGTCCTCTCATGCTAGCAAACAACTTAAAACCGAGGTCCCCCATGTGCAAGACAAAGGTAAGGCCGCTTCCTCCCCTTCATCTCATTCAAATGACTCATCAAAATTAGTGTCCTCCCGTATGCATCTGAAGGACGATTTCTCCCATGTTATTAGTGAGATTAAGCCTCAAGGCTCGAATCAACCTAAGGCTACTTCTGGGAAGTCCAAAGAGGACAACAATGATGGAAGGAAAATTGTCTCTCAAAGTGGAAAATATGGATTTTAATTTATGTGTTTATGATTGAGTTGTTGAAGACAATGGTCTGCAGAAAGTTTTGGACATCATGCTATTTTTTTGGGATAATGTGGTTATTGATATGTTTTGGATATGATTTGAATTATTTATTATATTTAATATTCAAGTTTTGGAAATATTTATGGGAGCTACATGGAGGTATGTGTTTAAATGATTTTCTAATTGTATTTATTTTTTTGCAAAGAATAAAGAATGGATTCACAAGGGGTCCCACTTACTTAGTTATTATTTAATAAAGACCCTTAAATATTATTATTATTGTTACTTCCCCTAAACTAAAACTAGTTATGTTTAATTAACTTAACTAAAGAAAGTAGTTGAACTACTTCAACTTATTTGGAATGCATAAAAGACAAATGAGAAGGAAGAACAAGGGGAGAACAGAAGGAGAAAGCAATACTAAGGATTTCGCTTTTGTTTTCATGAGATAGTTCAATTTTCATTCATTCTTGAGTTCATTAAAGGCCTAATTCTTTTTTTGACAATAGGGTCCTATTGTAGACATCAAGGTTCAAAGCTGAACCATATCATTCATATGCTTGTTTCAGAGGTGTTGATCTATCTTTGATAGTCAATGTATAGTTTTCTGTTTATGGATTAAGTTTCATAACTGATAAACGATATTGTGTAGATTCAAATTGGCAGCAGTATGTGGCAAGCTGATCCAAATTTTAAATTTTAGTTTTTACTTTTTGTCAGAGTCCTTTTGTATGATTTTCATTGGGGATATCTAAATTAGACTTTGGTCCATGCCCTCACAAAGATTTTGTAAAGAGAAATATACTTTGATTTCTTGGAATGAAATAAAGCGATTGCTATTCTGTCTCATCTATGTGTATCTGTGGATTGGTTACTTTTTATTTTGATCTCCACATTTGCTTTCTGTAATCTGTATATTTTTAGAAAAATGTATAAAAATTTCATATTTTGCAACAATATTTTCATTTAAAAAATAAGCCTAAGCCCTTGTAATTAATACTTGTGGATTGGGAAATACTTTTTGAGGCTATAAAACATAGGGTGATATTCCCGACTATCTTGTCTTATCTAGGCAGGATTTGAAAATGATTGAATAAGATAAATCATATCTTCTCTTCAAAAGGTGCATTGGTCAATCCCAAGGGCATGACCAAGATGTCATAAGGACATCTAAGAATAGTTTTGCGACCATCTTTCTCACTAACCCAGTCATGATGATGTTCCTGTCTAAGATCAATTGTCGAGGAGTGTACCGCTCCATGTAACTCATCCCTTTTCTCTATTGGACTATACGAATAGTCACCCGGGCTCCACACTACTCCCATACCATCACGTGCCTCCAAAGGAATATCCTCACACAAATGGTGAACCATACTCCCTCCATAATCACAAACACTACTACTACTGAGAGTATGGCCTCCAAAGTCCACGTACTACTGCAAACGAGTGGATCGTCCTCCTCTAGACCATCCATGCTCCATTAAGTGAGAGTATGACTCTCCCACAAACTCCACTATCTTGCACTGTGTATCACTGTACTCCTCTGCATAACACTGCATACCATTTCACACCAATGCAGATTGATGTATACCACTACATATCATTTTGTATCCTGTATGTGTCACCATATCAATCACTACACTAGTGTCAGCTAAACTTGGATCTTAAATGGATGTGTTCTCATTTGTAATATACTTATCCCCACAATCCCTTGACACATATACTTCCCTGTTGGTTGGTCCACAAGGTATATGATCCATTGTCTCAGTAGTGATCATGACTTGAGCCTTCAATGGGCTCTCCAAAAGCAGCGGCTCCTGATCCCGATACTGTAAAACATGTGCATAATCAAAAGCCTCTGGGTCATATCTCTCTACAAATGCCTACAAACCATCCATGTCACCAACATCCTCTAGTGACATGGATGAAGCATATGACTGAATATCGACTGATATGGATGTAATGGATACCCGACTAGACTCCTCAAGGAACTTCTCTACTTTGGACTCTGATTCTCAAAAGGATATCTGCGTTCTCTTTAATAATTCCTATGCACTCACCAACTCATGAGTGAGTCGATCCACCTCATTCTCCTTCTCCTCCAATACCCCATGGTACATCTCACCAATATCCAAAAGGTAATTTCTATCCATAAGGAGATGTTGGTGGTTGTTCTTCATCACTGTCACTCTCTCTCTAAGTGTATGAAAGTCCTCAATGGAAAACTATCCACTCAGACTATCCTGTGTCACCGTGGCTCTCTAACAATATACTTCCACCAATGCTTGTGTATCATCAAAATGCCTCATGGACACCATGATCATATACTCTTTGACCTTCAGCTGCCATGCCAAGTGTTGTGACTCATGCGAATCAACACCTCTATCATGCTGAAGTGCTACCTCATAACTCCTGCTACGAAGGTCAACTGTGGAATCCTTGTCAACATACTCCCCAAGACCTGCTGTGCTACTCTGCTCAACATCCATTGTGCCACTATGTTCATCACCCATATGCACATCCTGTAAGGTGAGTCCCTTTTCCATAGATGAATCTCTCTGTGCCAATGCTCCATGATCCTTAGGTGTATCGACACCCAAATCATTCTGAATCTCATCACAAGGTGTAGATCCTACCTCATCCTCATGATCTGATGTACTATCCTCTTGACCATCATATGTACTAATGTACATGCCTTCTGATAGTGTGTCCCATTCTGCTACCCTATCATCCTCAATGCATACATGCTCATCCTGGATGGTTGTAGGCTCAATTTGCGCCCCTGTCAATCCACTAACATGTGGTGATGTATCCATTTTCATGACTGCTTTGGCTATGCTTCCATCTTTCTCTTCATACATTTCTGTTGTTCTTCTCCAATAATTTTATACTACAATATTCTTGTCCCATGCTACAATATCGTATTTATTACACTTGACATGTTTGATGGATACACAATCTTTGAATGATACCTGATCCCTGAATGTCATACTAAGATCTTGATATTCCCTATCACAATATAGAATCTCCTCTGCACTATCCATTTATCCTAAGCCACTGAAAATGAGTGTAATGTTAAAAACCCTATTCAATTTGCAATCTAAAATTCTTCTCCTTAATAAAGACCCCTCAGGCTTGGAGGAATCTTCGCTCTGATACCGCTGTAATATCCCCAACCAAATTTGATATGAAAAATCTGATCTAATTGGTTGAGAACTTTCGTCAAACACTTTTCTTGTTTGCTTAAAGTCCTTTGGAAAATCAACTCTCTTGTTGTCCCAAATCTCAAGGTGGATTACTGATGTGTTTAGAGGGTTAATGGGATGAGTTGCAACCTTCTTATAACCCCCGAAGTGTCTTCTGTTAATATTATTTGCTTGTTGTTATGTATATGGCAATTTGTCTCATTGAGGCATTATGTCAAGCAGTTTGCATGTATAGCCTCCTTAGGCTTGTGTATGATATTAGTTCATTGTTTTATTGCAAGAGAAGAATGTAGATGAAAGAAATAACATATAGAAACCAAATACTAACAATGATACACAAAGAAATGACCACAAACTTAGATTTGGTTTATTTCAATATATAACTGACCTCCATAAAGTAAAACAACAGATTTGGAAATACAAAAGAGTGTGAGAAGTTGTGACTGAATATGCATCCAAAATACAAAATATCAAATAGAGATATAGATCCCAAAAAGTATCCACCAGTTGAATCAAAAGGATCTCCAAGGTCCAACTCTTTTCCTTGCTATGGATGTTGTCCCTTCTAGTAGAAATGTGCCCTCACTAGCTGAAGCGCTCCATTAAAGATAACCACTACATATATATCCCAAAAACTCAAGGAAAATGATGTCTTCCTATAGAAAATTAGTTGGTTTCCTTATAGGATGAATCTCCTTGGATGTAGCTGCAGTTTGAATGCCCAAAACAATGAATCTCTTTGGTCTAGTGTGCCCTCCTTCATAAATTCTTCCAGCTTGGAGAATAAATAAAGATGGGGTGATAACCCTCCATAAAATGATGATAAAAGGTGTCGTAGGGATGGAAAACACCTATGTAGCAAGATCTACCATAGATCCAATGTCCTCTAGCCAAATCAAACTTCTCTTCTCTTGGAAGTGCACCCTAATCCTGCAGTAAACCCTCAAAGATGTTCCCTCCTTTAGCAACAATGCAAGGAATGTATATGAAGTTGAAATAGAATGGTGAGGTGGAATATTTCACCTTGTTGGCCAAGTTTGGATCAGGAACAAATGAATCTTTCACCTCCTTGCTGATATCTAGGGTTTGTTTACTCAAAACCCTCAAAATGTTCAAGCTGCCAGAGCTCAAAGATGCAAGTGAAAATGATCATCAACATAATGAGAGAATATGAGCCCCTATTTCTCTTTTATACCCCTTTTCACCTTTTTCTCCTCAAATGACTTTTTATTCATCTTTAATATTTCTTATTAAATCACTTTATTAATTTAATGAACCTTTTTGCTCCAAAAAGTGATTAATCTGCCTTTATGACTTCTACGACCATTGAAAGTCACTTTTCATCATCCTATCCTGTAGATATTTTCTTCTCGGTTCCAACGAGCTATGACATTAAGGTGTTTCTCCAAGAAATAAGCTCCAAATAGTACCTTAAGTGTAATTAATTGAAATATGCTCAATAATAACCCCAAATTATGTAAATCATAAGAATGCCACGAAACCAAGAGCAAACTGTGCGGAAATGATCATGATGATGAAAGATGGTGAATGGGATAGCCTGGGCCCCATATAAATCCTCCAAATTTTTTGAGCTCAATGTCATCCTCATTTTCATTTTACTCCTATGTTCAAGCTGACATGAACTCATAAGGTCGCCTCTAACTGTAAGGTAGGGGAATCCAAAAATGGGAACATTACATGTGACACAACATCACACGAGGCAACCACGAGTCAAAACACGTGGAAAGTATGTGGTGTGGCAGAGTTACGTGTCACAGGACTGGGGTGTAGCACATTCCACACCTTATAATTTAATTAAGTTATTTTAAACAATATTACATTAAAATACTATGCCTTAGGATTTTATTTATTTAATTCAAATTATTATTAATTAATCCACATTAATTTAATACCTCATGTATTAACATTCCTCCTTAATCTATTTCATTGGCCCGAAAAACACCAAAATTTTACTTTCCTTTCTCTTATTGGGATCCCAACATCCTGGTAAGGTTGATTGTTCATATTTTATTTAACCAACCCTGTGGTGTATTACCTGCCAAACATGCCCTTTTTACCATCCCTAAAGCTCTGACGTTCTGGTGGAAAATTAATAATAATATTAAATATTATAATGCATTGTGGATTTATTAAATTGGTTTATAATATGTTTGCACCGACCCCCGATATATCACTTATTACACATACAATCCCTTCTCCATCTTTCGGTGCCCGATAAGATGGTGGTGTTTAATAATACTATTTCATATTTCCCCCCATGTATATCCCTTGTCACACACACACACCTTTCCTTCTCCAACTTCCGGTGCTTGATAAGTCCGATGAGGTTTAATGATACTATTTCATATCATCCCTCTGGTATATCACTTGTCACAAGCGTTTTTCCTTCTCCAATTCGCGGTGCGATAACCCCGATGAGGTTTATTAATACTATGTTATATAATGTTTATATTTTATTTAATCGACCCCGAGTATATCATGTAGCACATGCACCATACCTTCTCCACATCTTAGTGCCTGATACTCTGGTGGGGTATGATATTTTTAAAATGTTGAGAGAAAGGAAGAATAAATCCTAGGCATTGAAAATAATAACAAAAAATACTTTAAGAGAAATTTCTCCAGGGTTGCAGAGTTAACCTCTGTACAATCTGAATTCATTTGACTGGTGAATTAGAAAAAATATTTCCTTGCCCAGGAAAAGGAAATTTCGAGCTTCTCCACTCACATGCACATAATAGAATTACATGATTTATTTATTATTATTAATATACGACCTCCTCCTAATATTCAAAATTATTAAGAAAATAAAGGGTAATTTTGAATAATTACGAGGAGTTACCAACCTCCTTTAACCATGTAAATTTTTCTTAGGAAACCATATTATTTGAGTTTCTTTCCGGGAAATTAAATCTCTTGTGAATAAAACTTTCCATAGTAAAAGCTCTGGTTTTATCATGACTTACTTCCCACATAAAATCATGCAAGTCTTTACTACTATTTAGGAAAATACCACCATTTCAGGTCTTTACCTTTGGACATGGTTTTACTAAGTAAATATGAGTAAGAATTCTATTCTTACCATGTCTTAATAAGACATAAATTAAATACAAAACACATAATTCCCAATTTCATTTTATTCCACACACTCCTCATGTTAAATACCTTATCCTATCAACTAGATATCCTAGGCTTATGAGACCAAAATTATGGTCATTCTTTTATTCTGGGACTCCCCCTTGTCAAACTTATCATGTTGGCTAGAAATTTAAGGGCTTTTACCCATGCTTCCACAAATTATTTAGCATTGAACTAAGCCTGCCAAGAAGGTCTTAAGGCTTGTCAATTAACTAGGGACAATTCACCTCCCAAAATTGATCTACAACTTCAATATTATAGAGAGAAACATTCATTTAATATAAATTATACATTATTATCTTAAGATGCTCTATGAAGATTTTAACATCTTAGTCTTCACTACTAACACATGAGATTTATTCATGCAAATGGGTTGTAAATTCCCAATCAACACTATGTTCTTACTCAGAGTTACAAATAATTACTTACATCGGCCTTTAAAAACATAGATAGTTAGATGGAAACAACATAATATATTTTCCACGACTCACTTCAGATTTTACAATTAGCCAAGCACATAGAGCAACAATTTCACTACTTGAACAAAATATCAAATTATTCGTGTAACCAAAGCATAAATTCCATAGCATCAAGGAACTTATCATGGCATATACCAAACAATGAAACACTTATAAGAGAATTTAAGATAGATTGGAAACTGATGCTGAGTGAGCCTCTTTCCACCCAACCATAGGTACAACTATCTTTTGTCTATCCTTGCAGATAGCCACACCCTATCCAGAAGATGATTCCATGAGGGAAAACTCTCACTCAATAATAGAGGTATACAGATGAAGGTCACTCCCCTCAATCAATATATTTTAGGAGGATATATCTCCAATTACACCAAGAAAATGGGCCTGTTCTTGACTCAGGGAGTCACAACAATTAGCTTGCTCATCTAAACACCCAAAATTCACAGCCCTGTTTATCAAATTGGTTTAGAGACTCTTACTCGATATTTCTAGCTGATAACACATAGAACTTGACTCCCCTATGTTTTGCTATGAACCATAGGCCTTTTTTGGAATGTTCTCCTTTGCGTTTCCTGTGTCTGATACCACCCTCTCCCTTCTTAATTTCGTGGGTTCATTTTCCCCCAAATTCGGGCTCAACTCATAAATCTCCATATGGGTACTTTTCTACCCATGCTTTTGAGATAAGGAAATTATGGTACAATCCCCCATTCTTTTTCATAATTGTGGGAAGCTGGTAGTTCAACTACCAAATTCCTTCATTAATTGAAATTTTAGGAAAATGGGCAGTCTTAGTTTTCTTGAATGTTAAATTGGAAAGACAATTTTCTCACCATTTCCCTCTCATGGCATCATGTTCTGTGTAAGTTCTCCACCCATCAAAAATTTCTTTTCATTATTATCAAAATGCATTTTATCATTTTAAATTGTTCATTATGGTCCAAGACATTAAACATACTAGCCATGACTCATGGCGACATTCAGACATATATTTACATACTGGGGAAAGTGAGTTGTTAGATTCCCCTCCCCCTTAAAGTAATACCGTCGATGTTCTTTACATCTCAACAACACCTTCCATGCTTTCATCTTTCATCCATTTCAACAATGTGCCCTTTTTCCTCACAATTTGATCTATTTACAAACCCATGGAATTCCAACACATGGCTACAACAAATATAAAAAACATGCATATTAAAACCAATTCAATCCATAATCTTAGCGGTTGAAATTTCAGGAGGAAATGTACATATTAGCACAATACTTATCTGTGCATTTCATGGATCTTCATCCATATGGCTACCACATTTACTCGACTCACTTTTTTGGACATATTTCACTATGATCATGCTCCTAATCAATAGATAACAAGAGTTATTGAAGTCCCCTCTTCCTTGAGGTCACTCACCTTCCAGACTCATGCATCCCCTTCTCTGCTGCACAGTCCCTCATGCGATCCATATTGCATGCCAAAGATTTCTCACACAAGAAGATTTTAGAGACTTCAACGAGTCTTATAGCCGAGGCGTCCCTCAGGCTCATTCTACACAATACAAACATGTCAAGGTGATTATGGAATACATGGTCTTAAATGTCACGACAATGGTCTTTTTCCATAATTCCCTTTCATAGCAACTTGGCTCTTTTACAATCAACATGCATTGGTCTTCCTTATGGACTTATATTGATGCCATATCCAAGACCGTCCTTCTTGCAATTTTAATCTTCATACAACCAAACAAATTGTTAGTTCCTCATGCACATACATTTTCACTACACACTTTCCATGGATCACAAACAACTTTAAGAATTGTGCATACTAACAATTAGATCACCTCTATATATCTATTCAGTGATATGAAGTAAAAAGAATTATTATTCCGTACCCATGTATTATTTTCAGCATGCCAAGCTTTTCCAAAATGCATTCAAGTATCTCATGAAATTCACTATTGAGCCATTTATTTATGATCACATTCACACACAATGCACCTTTGCATTGATTTTTAGACTGTGACACTTTATGTTAGGTACTTTTCTATGTTATGTTGGAACTCATCCAACCCCTCACCACACGGCTTACTTATCAACATTCATTATTATAGAAGGGATGTGTTTCCTTCTTTGAGTTGATCATGACCTCAAATCAACATACATTACATGAAATTAAAATTTCAGATGAATGCATTCAATCATTCTTTCTTTGCTGGTAATCAAGGTGCCAACAGTCATGGCCACCCAATTCCTTTCTTTACCATTATTACAATTCTGTTGGGATATTTGGAAGGCCCTCCTTCATCAATGGGCAGTCCTATACTTATCCTCTTTCATACAACATACGTCTCCCCAATGCATTTAACCAATGTGCTACCCATGAGCAATTTTGTTCAAATCATTCATGATTGATCTATGCATTCATGACACATTTCTTCATGAATTTATTGCAAGGATCTCAATCATCCTTGAATGCTGAAGGTTCTTACCTTTTCCATTTAGGTTCTTGTTTTCCTGAATCTTACCCTGATTGGGTATCAATGACATACCATAGTCATTCAAAAATTGTTTGCATATCATCAAGATATAAATCATTTCAGAAGGCATTCTTACACAATCCATTTCAATCCTCATGCCACATGGACATGAAAATGTTTATACCTATCATGGATGCCAACACTCTCTCTGATATTATCTCATCAACAGTGCTTCATGGGGACTCAGAAGGTCCCTTCATAAACCTTTTCCATCAAAATAATTCTTGTATTTATCCTTTACTTGAGGTTACCCACCATTGGCATCTATCCTTTCCCAACAACTCCAATCCTTTCCTACACATAGTAGGCATCATCATATTCAAAATTACATCAACTGTCATGACAAATCAAAATGGAGGTACCATAACATTTAATTAAGCTAAAAAACACATTTTTAGATATGTCTCAACATATCTATATGCATTCTACCACATTACCCTCAATGTTTTATGAATGAAAACACAATTAAGATTTTTGTTGTAGTCATACAACTGTCAACATTTTCATATTGAAATCATTCACTCATAACCAACATATATTTTTTCTCATCCTATAGAAACAAAATAAATAAAAATAAAGGAGTAAAGAGATTCTCCCTTTTCCAACTCCTTTGCACAACTTAGAACCTTCATCTTAGCCGAATTATTTCCAAGGCTTCTCCGCCTTCACACAACATGGCTTAACCAAGGTTACTCATTTAAACATATCGATTAATCTCTTATTCTCTACTTTCACAACTGCTCTTTTCTGTAATACCACTCTATTAAATAAATTAGAGTTTTAGAGTGAGAAATGTGTTTCTCCTTTTCTCCTTCTTTGCTTCTACAATTTTGTCCCCTTTTGGGATCTGTCTGCTCCATTCTTTGAGCAGTTTCAAGCAAGTTAATCTTGACCTTTCCAGGATATAAAAACATACTATAACATTAATATTAACTCATAATTAAACTTCATTGTAGTGCATCTACGTGCCTTAACCATAAATGGAATTGGAACGATTAATCATTCACTTGCATGTCTTTCACACATGCATTATATTTTAATATGTAATCCAAGATTCTTATATAAATAGGCTTGCAACCCACTACCTAATTTTCCAGCACTCATTATTGTTATGACTCTATTTTCTCATCAGATTCTTTACACAGTTCCTCCACATGAGATTTATTCAACATGCAATTCCCTTGTTGCATATTCATCACTATATGAAACGACCTCAATCCATGAGTTTGCATCAACTTCATCATTTCAATTACTTACCCAATTCTACCCAAAGAAGTTTAGGCATGCATATATTCATTATGCATTCCAATTTACACATTCACACATGCATAGTTATGCTATCAACTTGCATTCATAATGTGCTTTCATGCACTTAACCTTTTGCATAAGCACAATGGGTGTGTCCACCTTAGGCACACTTTTTGATTTCACATGCATATTCCTTTACAAATTATTCTATTCATGATTTTTCATAATCCTTCACATGAAAACTTTAAAGGCATAATTATATTGTCTCCTATCATAAAAATAGATCATTCTTTCTCATTGCTTTCTTTCAACAATTTCACTAGCTCTTTTTGAGGAGTGTCATACATCCCCCCCCTTTAAGCTATCATTTAATTAAACCAATCATACCCCTCAAAGTAGGGTCAAGCATGCATCCATAAAGTTTCTCCAACTTGGTATGTACACATATTTACTCACACCCCACTCATATGGGCAGACACACGATTTCTTTGAGCATAATATATATATATATATATATATATATATATATATATATATATATATATATATATATATATATATATATATCATGCATGTGCATCACTTGGATGCTTTTATATTATTCATTCTCATTTATTTGATCTTAATATCAACCTTTTCTGATGAGAGCTTACAATCAATAACATGACAAGTCTCACATGTATATTCATAATTATGCTTCCCTCTTTACATGTAAACAAACAACAAGATACAACTCTTTCCATTCCGCTACAAAAACAATCCACAATTCAGGAAAAACAAATGGGTAATTACAATATTACCCAGGTCAGTAAAATGCCAAATCTCTATCTCTCTTCATGCCTCAATTCACTTTTGGTCAATAAACCTTTATCAAGGGAATCCTTTCCTAATCCCCTCCCTCTGTTACATCAATATACTAAGCCATATCCTTATGGATATCATCTACATATGGATTCCATCTAGCCCATTATCTTTTAGGGGAATGCCCAAACATTCTCTTTATTAGATTCTGGATCAATATTCTTACTGGTCCTTTGCCTTATCTTCCTTGTTGGAGAAATTTCTATTTTTGACACACTAGTTTAGTGGGAGTAACACTAGTTCATTGGGAGTTCACTGACTAATTCTATTTTAGAATTTCTAATATTAGACCATCACTATTATGCATGGATTTTTAATTATAGGATGTCATTGCCTATATGAGTGAAGATCACTCGCTCATTGATTAGAATAATATGGATTTATTCTTATTCTTCATTGTGTATCTCTCTTCCTTTTCTTGATAAGCTTTGTTTGTGTATGCTTTAGCTAGATCTCCTGTGCAGGTTTTTTGACTCACTCCTACAAAACCAGACTTAGAATGTGGTTCCACTTCCACCAGAAAGGAATATTTTAAGGTGCAGATGGGTCCACATGATCAAGAGGTACAAGGCCCGATAGGTTGCCAAAGGACTTCATTAGATCAATAAAGATTTCTACATATTCACGAAGAATTTCAGTGAGCAGAAGTCAGACTTTGTGGGATCATCTTGCAGTGAAGAACACAATTGTCTAGCAGCTGTTATTTTATTCTTTTGATAAATTATCTTTTGAGGGGGGGTTTTGTTCTCACATGGTTTTCCCTCTTTCCTCATTTTTATTCAGTGTTCATTAGTTTCATTGTACATGAGTACCTAAAATGGCCTAATAGCCGAGACTCATTTTTTACTCCATAGTGATGTTCAGGGGGGTGTTGGATAAATTTTGTATTTTTGACACACTAGTTCAGTGGGAGTAACAATAGTTCATTGGGAGTTAACTAACTAGTTCTATTTTAGACTTTCTAATCTTAGACCATCACTATTATGCATGCATTCCTAATTATAGGATTTCATTGCCTATATGAGTGAAGATCACTCACTCATTAATTAGAATAATATGCATTGATTCTTATTCTTCATTGTGTATCTCTCTTCCTTTTCGTGATAAGCTTTGTTTGTGTATCCTTTAGCTAGATCTCTTGTGCAGGTTTCCATGAAAAACTGACATTCCTAAGGATACGAGCACTAACATGATCCAAATTTTATTCATGGTGCTAACATTCTTGTTGATATTAGGTCATCATCAACTAAAATGTCCCATCAACAGACCATTCTTTACTACCCACAACATGTTGCAATAAGTCTATGTGCATGTTAAATACATGCTAAATCATTACCACATGCATTAAAACATATCCATATCTGACATTTTTATTCATAAACAAGCACTCAGTTCAATAGGCATATACATTTTCTTGTTACAACCATGAGCTCAAAAAATTTCTCACATGACCCTATCATTTTGTTGGATTACTGAGAGGGGGGATGAATTAGTAATAAAACAATTATAATCCTTTTTAAACCAAATAATCCAAGTGTTATATCAATGTAGAATTATCATCCAATAATGAGCAATGAACAAATGAATAATCATACACATACACAGTACACCAGTGTTTTACGTGGAAACCCAAAGCGAGAGAAAACCACATAATACTTTTTCTTATATGTCTTGATGAATTACATTCATTGGAAGCACCAACTTCCTTTGTTTTCCAGCTGCAACTGGAGGGAG
>JZKD02S1675587.1:233455-243738 GCA_000966675.3 Picea glauca
GGTCCATTACCCAAACCTGGGTTCTCCAACTTCTCATGGCCATAACTCTCTAACCATGAGGAGTTATGTGACGCTTCACATACCACCGGAAATGTCCTGAAAAACACTACTGAAAAATTCATTGACCTTCATCTCATTATTCCACAAATAAGCATGGGTTCTCTTACCATACTTATAGGATAACTCAATCCACAACGTGTCTTCACGTGAGGGCTTTCACCATAAGGGGACCACTTTGGAGTTCATCCATTTGTAATTATTATCAACCATGACAAGACAATAATGAGTCAGATTTACATCAAACAAACTTGGGTCCATTACCCAAACCTTTGTGCCACTGAGATTTCTTCAAGGGTTGACATCAATGACAACCAACCTTAATCAACACATTTCACGTCTTCTATGAGCACTAGTAACAATCCAAATGAATCCTTTTTCTTTTGCTTAAATAGATTATCCCTGCCACAAGTTTCAATCATCATAGGTCATTCATACCGAACTTACAAATTTTCCATCAGTCCTCTAATCATGAGGAGTTATACATACATGGTTTAGTATTTTATTTAAGCAACAATTATTACTTCCAAGGATTCTATCAATCCATACTTAATTCCTTTAACCACAAGGGTTTTTTTTTTCCATAAGGGTCTTATCCCTTATATAAACAACCATAATAATTTCAAGAGGTTTTGTCTATCCAAGCAGATAGAAAACATTATACTTAAATAAAAAAACCCAACTCATCCATTCTCTGGGCTCATGCCACCCTATAACAAAATGCTTCCATTTCTTTCATTCATATTCAGGTCTTACTATCAATGTCTATCAACATATTCCCACTGCTGTAAGAATATCTATCATTCTTACCAAGGCAACAACATAATTCTTTTGTTGCATATCAACATGCAAATTTTCCATTGCAAAAAAATTCAAAATGAAATCTCAGTCCACAGTCTTCCTTCTAAAGGAACTTGTGCAGACAATAAATAAACCTTTTTAAGACATAAAATTCTTTCAAGTAGGCTCATCTTTAGCCTCGATATACCACTCTTGTGATTGTTCTCTAGCTCATCAAGGCCTAGTGTTTGAAACTCAGCTCTGATACCGCTCTGTAACCTACCCGCCCCTTAGGTTCTCTTAAAAGGGTGGGGAATCAAATTTTTTTCTTTTTATTATCCATCTCAAAACCCGTTTTCCAGGGCATCATCATCTTCTGATTGTAAAGAGATTTCCAATGATATCAAAATTTGCCTCGATCTGGACCCCGGATCAAAATTTATGACCCTTTAATGATATTACTAAGAACAATAAGCTCGTACACTGCCATGTGGCAAGTGAAATGGCACGACACAAGTTGGATATGAGTCAACATACGTGGCAATTGTGCGGCGTGGCAGAGTTATGTGTCACCAGACCAGGGTGCAACACATTCCATACCTTATAATTTTATTAATTTAATTTTAAACAATATTACATTAAAATCCCGTGCCTTATGATTTTATTTATTTAATCCAAATTATTATTAATTAATCTACATTAATTTACTACCTCACGTATTAACATTCCTCCTTAATCTATTTCACCAGCCATGTAAACACCCAAAAATTACTTTCCTTTCTCTTATCGGGGTCCCAACATTCCGATAAAGTTTTTTGTTCATATTTTATTAACCAGCCTCGGGTGTTTTACATGTCAAACATGTCCTTTTTACCATCCCCTGAGCTCCAATGTTTTGGTGGAAAATTAATAATAATATTTTTTATTATAATGCACCATGGGTTTATTAAATTGGTTTATAATATGTTGCACCAATCCCCAGGTATATCACTTATTACATGTACCATCCGTTCTCCATCTCCTGGTGCCTGACAACCTAGTGGGATTTAATAATACTATTTCATATCAACCCCTTGGTATATCTCTTGTCACATGCACTTGTAGTTCTCCAACTCTGAATGCCTGATAAATCCGATGAGGTTTAATGATACTATTTCATATCGGCCCCCGAGTATATCCCTTGTCACACACACCTTTCCTTCTCCAATTCTTGGTGATTGATAAGTCCAATGACGTTTATTAGTACTATGTTATATAATGTTTATATTTTATTTAACTTGCCCTGGGCATATCATGTAGTACATGCCCCATACCTTCTCCATCTCCTGGTGCCTGATACTCCGGTGGGGTATGATATTTTTAAAATGTTGAGAGAAAGGAAAAATAAATCCCAGACATTGTGTAGAGAATAGAATTACATGGTTTATAATATAAGACCTCTTTCTCCTAATATTCAAACTTATTAAGAAAATAAATAGTAATTTTGAAGAATTGTGACGAGTTACCAACCTCCTTTCACCATGTAAATTTTGCTTAGGAAACCCTATGAATATATATATATATATATATATATATATATATATATATATATATATATATATATATATATATATAGTTTGAGTTTCTTTCCGGAAAATTAAATATCTTGTGAATAAAACTTCCTACAACAAAAGCTATGTTTTTACCAGGACTTACTTGTTGATTTTTCTATATGAGATGATGTGTATAAGATATGATATATTTTATTACAATGATGAGTGTTCCATATATAGAGAACATATGGTGACCATCCATGAAAGGATGCATCCCTTGGATAATAAATCACTATTTATTATTATTATTATTATTACTTAATATATGTATTATTTGATAATTAATAATTATATTATTAATTATTAATCTAGAATAATGTCTTCCCGATGTTGTCCAAACATCAACACTCCCTCTCAACGAGGGAAACATTATTCATCATGCCAAATCTTGTCTTTGAAGTATACAAACTTCGCCTTAGACTCATGACAATTGTCTGCCAGTATTGGGAGATGTCTCTCTCCCACATAAACCGAGGGAAAACTCCTTCTACGAATCTCCCTCTGAGCGAATTGGATCTCTCGAAGATCATGCTCACTTTGGGTCTTCATGTGATAGCATATAGCATATTGAGTCTTTATCATTCCTTGTCAAATCACCATGACTAGGATAGAGACCATACCAAGGTTACTCACCACACATACACAGTTGTGAGTGAATGTCAGCCCGATGCTAACTGACATGTGGAAAGCACCTCAAGCACCTCGAGTCCATATTATTCCTAGTCATGATCAAGGAAGGAATACTCCCGGGCCCATTTACCACAAGTACACCTTTGTGATAATTTCATTCTATCTCCCTTGGTCTCTAGCCCATTCTAGGAGAAGGTCCACCCGATGCTTACTCGGTACATTGTAGCAAAAGGTCTATCACACATGGCACTCACATGTGGACTTCTAGAGGCTACTCCCTCTATAAACAATAGGGTCAACTCCCCATAGTGTGTGACCTCAAGGTTAACTCCATTGACATGTCCTCATGTGCTCTCCACAAAGGACTTTTGGGATATAAACCCAAACCCACTTATCCCTTGTCGAATAAGTTTCCTCACAGATCAACTCAACTCAGTCACAAAGGAGTACGATATGAAAAATGTTTGTTACACATGGCACTCCCATGTGGTCGTCTAGAGGCCGATCTCTCTATAAACACTTGGGTCAACTCCCGATAGTGTGTGACGTCAAGGTCAACTCCCTTGACATGTCCTCATGTGCTCTCCACAAGGGACGTGTCCTCATGTGTTCTCCATAAGAGATATTTTGGGATATAAGACCAAACCCACTTATCCCTTCTCAGATAAGTGTTCTCACACATCAAATCAACTCAGTCATAGAGGAGTATGATCCGGAGAATGTCTCAGGAAGCTACAAACATCAACACTCCCTCTTAACGAGGGATGCATTTTCTGCCACACCAACTCTGTCACAGAAGTATTTGAATTTTGTCCTATTAAGGGGTTTGGTAAGAACATCAACAACATGCTCATCTATAGGAAGGTACTGCACCAGTACTATCTCCCTCTATACCATGTCTCGGAACAATGGTGGAATCCAACACATGTCCAAATAAATCTGCAGGGAGCTTGCAAAGCCACACTGCTTCGCAGACTTCCACACTCAATGCAATGTACTCTGCTTATACGGTGCTCAAATCCACAAAAATATGTTTCCTTCTACACCAGGAAACCATGGAAGATCCCAAAGTGAAGCAACACCTAAAGGTTCTCTTCCTGTCCACTGTGCTCGCTGCCCAATCAAAGTCAGTATATCTCTGCAATCTCATGTCAATAATGGAAGTATATCTCACACCATGTCCAACTGTGCCTCTTATGTATCTCAACACATGCTTCACAACAATCCAACGTGTCTGTCTCGACTGACTCATAAAATATCTAAGTGAACTCACTGCATAAAAATATTTGGTCTGGTGTTAACCAAACAGATCAATGATCCAATCAGATGTATGTACAGGGTTGGATCAATCTTGTCAGAATCAAAAGAAGACACACTTAGTTTCTTCAGATTTGTCACCATTGGTATATCCATGGGCTTACAGTTCAACATCCCAAACTTCTTCAATATCTCAACTATTTACTTCCCCTGACTCAAGAATATCTCATTAGTTCTCTACCACATCTCTAGTCCCAATAATTAGTGCATCATACAAAGGTCCTTCATCTCAAAATCAGAGGCCAACACATACTTACATTAAAAAATAAGTCTCTCTGTATCGGTGAAGAATAAATCATCAACGTAGAGGACCAAAATTAGGGATTCACCATTAACAATCTTGTAGTATAGGTTGGGAGCAACACCAATTTTGTTGAAGCCCAAACTCATCAGGTACCCATCAATCCTTGCATACCAAGCTTGAGGTGCCTGCTTGAGTCCATACATGACCTTCTTCAACCTGCACACATGAGACTCCTTCTCATGTATCATGAAACCATTTGACTTTTCGATGTATACTTCTTCCTCAATTTCTCCATTGAGAAAAGCCATCTTCACATCCATTTGATGCAGTCTCCAACCCATGAATGTTGTAAGGGAAATAATCGTTCAGATATAAGTGTATCAAGAAACACGAGAAAATGTCTCCTCATAATATATTCCCTCCACTTGAGAGAATCCTCTAAAAATAAATCTTGTTTTGTGCTTATGATGCTCCCTTCAACTGTGTGTTTGATCTTATAGATCCACTTGGAAGTCACTACAAACTTCCCCTCAGTTCTCAAAATAATATCCCACACATCATTCTTCATGATGGACTGATACTCCTCCATCATGGCATCTCTCCATACTGGATGACTAGATGCCTCTTCATAATAGGAAGGCTCAGAATCAATGATGTGGATCATAGTTGCAGCATAGCACAAATATATTTGAGGTATCTTTCTCTCTCGGAAGGTACCATGAGGAGATGCATGTCCTTATGCCTCCTCCAAAGTTTTATGATCCCATGCAGGTCTCTTCCGACCTACTGTAATATTTCTGGGAACATCAAATGGAGCTACAGGATCAACGAGATCAATTTGATCAATAGGATCAACTATCTCCCTCCGAACTGCTGGAGGTTGAGGGGGAGAAGGCACTATCTCTTCCTGTATCTCACTATAAATATCCATGTGAGATCCTCTAGATCTCCTGAAGGCTACCTCCTCCTCAAAGGTAACATATTTTCTCACCTCAATCTGATCTGGTATGCCTTCGAAGACTCACTGTACCCCACAAATGCACCCTTTCTTCCTGAAGGGTCTAGCTTGGTCCTTTTCTTATTGGGTACATGAATGTATACTGGACACCAAAATATTATGAAGTGTCCAACCTCAAGCTTCACTCATGAACTGTGTCCATAC
Organism: Picea glauca; assembly: GCA_000966675.3. Taxonomy (NCBI): domain Eukaryota; kingdom Viridiplantae; phylum Streptophyta; class Pinopsida; order Pinales; family Pinaceae; genus Picea; species Picea glauca. The sequence continues at coordinate 239,238 of JZKD02S1675587.1, forward strand.
TAGAAATTTCTGGGTTCCCTCGCGGAACACATGTTAAAGAAATATCGAGGTTCCCTCATGGAACCAATGTATCACAAGACATATCGATGTTTCCTTGTGAAACCAATGTCTTGGTTCCTTCATCTGACCATCTGAGTCATTTTAGTATGAAGTCCACATTCCTCCCTACTGGTCCACACATGACCCTCCGAGGAGAATGTCTCACGATGCTGCCTCAAACATAAACAATATGCATGTTACATTTCCTCCTTACTTGGAATGCACTTTGAACAACCACCTGATAAATTTATTTTAACTGACGTAATTTCTTTTGTGTGGTATACCCACAAACCGAAATATCTTAAGGATTGTGATAACATACTTCCCTTGGCCTAGGAAGATTTCGCCAGTATTTTTCCATACATCTAGTCCCAAATAATAGTGCACAAGACCAAGATACTTCATGTAAAATTCAGCGGCTAGCTCCATCTTACACTGAATAATGAGAGGCTATGCACCTATTAGAAATAAGTCATCAACATATAGTAGTAGAATCACAGGTGCATCATTCACAACCTTGTAATAAAGGTTTGGATCAACTTCACTCTTGGTGAAGCCTAATCTCATCAAGCAATCATATTGGGTTCATAAGCTTCTAGTATATTTCCACAGATCTCACATAGAGTGCATCAAACAACCAAAGAATTTAGGTGAATGTATATAGCGACAAGTGAACACAACTGGGGGGAATTCCAATGGCTCTGTCTTTCTCTATTCCTTTTCAATGCTTCTCCCTCACAGAGCCATGAAGACACTATGAATCAACAATAATTTCTCTCATTCTCTACTAGAGGAATCAATCCAATGCCAAAAGAAGAAAAAAAAAAACTTTACAATAGTAGCAAGGGAGTGCTCTAGCCATGGCGATGGATATATCTCTCGTTATATATATGAAGACTCTTCAAGTGTTTCTAATTTTCACGCTTACTATTATGCAAGTGAGGTGCACATATTCTAATCCTCTCCAAGATTTATGCATTGTAGACACAACCTCAATTTTTTTTCTCAACGGATTCCCACGCATTAATCCAAGCAAAATCATGGTGTCTTGGTTCAAGAAATCAGATCTAGGCTTCCCAGGGAACACCAACGCCAACCCCTTCAGCTTCAATGTCACACTCAACACATCTATAAAAAAAAAAGAACTGTCGGGACTCAATACGCAAGGAATGACCATAGCTTGCACTGACTTCTCTAAGGGAGGGTTGGTTCTTCCTCACAACCATCCTAGAGCCTCCGAGATTGCGTTCATTTTCAAAGGAATGATGTTGGTGGGATTTGTGGACACGTCCAACAAGATGTTCAGTTAGATTTTGGAGGTTAGGTATGTGTTCGTGTTCCCCAGAGCTCAGATTCACTTTTTGTTCAATGTGGGGAATTCAACTGCAATCACCATTGATGGGATCAACAATCAGAGTCCTGGCACTCAGATCGTGCTACTCGTTGTTTCTGGGTCGACGCCAAAGATCTATCCTGCTGTTCTGAAGAAGGCATTCAAAATTAGTAGCGACGAAGTAGCAAAGATCCATAAGAATCTCATTAGGGGCTAATCCATTTTTGACATCCTAATTCTCACATGCTTCCATTTCCCTGGGCCCTCCCGTGAAATGGAAACATGTTGATCCTTCTCTGTTACCATGTTGATTTTTATATACGAGATGATGTGTATACGATATGATATATTTTATTATAATGATGAGTGTTCCATATATAGAGAACATATGGTGACCATCCATGAAAGGATGCATCCCTTGGATAATAAACAACTATTTATTATTATTATTATTATTAATTATTAATTTAGAAGAATGTCTTCCCGATGTTGTCCAAACATCAACATTACTGTCCACCTAAAATCATGTAAGTCTTTACTACTATTTAGGAAAAATCCACCATTTCAGGTCTTTACCTTTGGACATGGTTTATTGAGTAAATATGGGTAATAATTCTATTCTTACCATGGCTTAATAAGGCACAAATTAAATACAAAACATATAATTCGTGATTTCATTTTATTCCACACACTCATGTTAAATATCTTATCCTCTCAACTATATATCCTAGGCTTATGAGACCAAAATTATGGTCAATCTTTCATTCCAGGACTCCCCATTGTCAAAATTATCATGTTGGATGGAAAATAAGGGTTTTTACCCATGCTTCCACAAATTATTTAGCATTCAACTAAGCCTTCCAAGAAGGTCTTAAGGCTTGTCTATTAAATAGGGACAGGTCACCTCCCAGAACTGATCTACAACTTCAATATTATAGGGAGCAACATTCATTTAATAAAAATTATACATTCTTATCTTCAGATGCTATGTGAATACTTTAACAACTTATTATTCACTACTAACACATGAGATTTATTCATTCAAATGTTCTGTAAATTTCGATTAACACTATTTTCTTACTCAGAGTTACAAATAATTACTTACAATAGCCTTTAAAAACATAGGCGGTCAAAGGGAAACAACGGAATATATTTTCTATGACTCACTTTAGATTTTACAATCATCTAAGCACATATAGAAACAATTTCACTACTTGAACATATTATCAAATTCTTCATATAACCAAAGCATAAATTCCATAGCATCAAGGAACTTATCACAGCATATACCAAACAATGAAACACTTTTCTGAGAATTTAAGATAGATTGACAACTGCTAATGGATGAACCTCTTTCCAACCAACCATAGACACATCTATTTTTTGTCTATCCTTGTAGCCAACTACCCCATAGCTAGAAGATGATGCAATGAGATAAATATCTCACTCAATACTAGAGGTATAAATATGAAGGTCACTCCCATTAATTAACATAAATTAACAAGATATATCTCCAATTCCCCCAAGAAAGTGGGCATGTTCTTGACTTAGGGAGTCAGAACAATTAGCTTGCTAAGATAAACACCCAAAATTCACAGCCCTGTTTATCAGCTTGGTTTAGAGACTCTTACTTGCTATTTCTATCTCAAAACATAGATAACTTGACTCTCCTCTGTTTTGCTATGAACCATAGGTGTTTTTTGGAACATTCTTCTTTACATTTCGTGTGTTTGATACCACCCTCTCCCTCCTTAATTTCATGGGTCAATTTCCCCCCAAATTTGAGGTCAATTCATAAGTCTTCAGATGGGTACTTTTCTGCCCATGTTTCTAAGGCAAGGAAGTTCTAGTATAGTCCCCCATTCTTGCTCATAATTGTGGGAAGATGGAAGTTCATATACCAACTTTCTTCATTAATTGAAATTCTAGGAAAATGGGCAATATCGGTTTTCTTGAATATTAAATTGGAAAATAAATTTCCTAACCAATTCCCTTTCATGGAATCATGTTCTGTGTAAGTATTACACCCATCAACAATTTATTTTCATTATCATCAAAATTCATTTTATCATTTTAAATTGTTCATCATGATCCAAGACATTAAACATAATATCCATGACTCATGGTGACATTTAGACATATATTTACATACTGGGGAAAACAAAGTGTTACATTCCCCTCCCCTTAAAGGAACTCCATATTCGGTGTTCTTTACATCTCAAAAACACCTGCCATGCTTTCACCTTTCAACCATTTCAACAATGTGCCCTTTTTCCTCATAGTCTGATCTATTTACAGATCCTTGTAATTCCAACACATGCCTATAATAAATATCAAACACATGCATAATTTCCATTGCTGTTCAAATTTCAAAAGGAAATATACATGTTAGCATAATACTTATCTATGCATTTCATGGATATGCATCCATATGGATTCCACATTTACTTGGCTCACTTTTGTTTTTGACATATTTCACTGTGATCATTCCCCTAATAAAAAATTAACAAAATTTATCTAAGTATCCTCTTCCTTGCGGTCACTCACCTTCCAGGCTCAAGCATCCCCTTCTATGTTTCACTGTCCCTAAGGTGATCCATCTTTCCTACCAAGGATTTCTTGCACATGAAGATTTTAGAGAATTCACTAAGTTTTATAACCGAGGAATCCCTCATGTTGGGTTATTATATTCTTTGCAGTGAAATTCTATTCGAGGTGGATACACTGAGAGTCGAAGTCGAAGGAATCGACAACGAGTCGAAATCCTAGGTGGTTCAACCAGGTAAAGTTGAAAACAAATACATCGAAAACAACTTGAAGGTCGAGGTGGTATGACCGGGTAAATTTGGAGTCGAAGACATCAACAACAAGTCGAAGAGGTCAACCAACAAGAGGTCGCCAGGATGACAAGTGACAACCGACTGAAGACTGAATGAAGGCTGATTGGTAATCCGACTTGGTAGTCGACTGTAACAGAATCCCGAGATTCGTGGGATTTGTAGCCAATGATCTACGTGGATCTATAACCATCTTTGGGAACCTTTTATTTATGGTTTTTCCTACTGTAAATCCTATAAAGAAGGTGTGTTGTAATGCTGAAAAGGCTAATTGCTAATCAACAATTTAGAG
>JZKD02S1675587.1:257619-268471 GCA_000966675.3 Picea glauca
TCCAGGCCTAATACTAGCTTTAGTGATCTGGGATGGAGTGCTCAAATGGGAAGACAATTTACTTCCTATATTCCTTCCTTCATTCCCTCTTCCTCCACGTCGATTCCGACAAATGTGTTTATTATGGCGAATCCCCATATTTCCTATGGTGTTCCATCTAGAGGGAGTCAGTTTCATAGTATGGGAAACCCCCAACATAGAGTTTCTTCATCTGGGGGCAACATATATAATACTTATCATGCCACTTTTGCGGGTCTGGTGCTCTTAAAACCTTTCATGAAACAATTTGGAGGAGGATACTATCCTATTGAACAAGGCCACGATATATACCAGAGTTGTGGATGGTATGCAATCCCTTAGCCCCAATATTTCCCGGGAGCATGAGCTCAGACACCACAACCCAGGATCCCTTTTCTGGCCATGCTCAATATGCCACATTTGTTGAAATTAATGAATGATATGTGCATCACGATCCGTCTTGTCCCCCCCTCCCCACCAATATTCCTTCGGACATTCTCAAATTCGAGAGAAAGACTAGTGAGGACCCATGTGATCACGTGACCACTTTTCATCTATGGTGACCATCTAACTCCCTAAATGATGATTCTATTTGTTTGAGGCTATTTCAACGCACCCTCATGGGGGTCGCCGTGAAATAGTACATTGAGCTACTTGAGGGAACAGATGGAACTTTCAACTAGATGGTATTGGTTTTTCTCAATCACTTCCAATTACCGGTTCATTACAATGCCGACATAGAACTTTTGTTGAACTTTCACCAAGATAAATCCATGCATATCCCCGATCATATCCAAGAGTGGTGCAGACGAAAGAGGTTGATTAAATCGTACATTCCTCCATAGTTTCTGTTGGAATGGTTCCTTAAGTCTTTGTTCCTTAAAGCTTAAATTCCTCCATGGTTTCTGTTGGAATGTTTCCTTAAGTCTTTGTTGCCTTATATTTCAAAGGATGTCTCTACATATGGAGTAACATTTGAGGAAGAAGCCATCTTCAAATCCTAGCAATTGGACCTCATATACGCTCAATCTGGGATGCTTATGAAATTCTCCCCAATGCACCATGATCAAACTACGACCCTAAAAAAAATCTCGGGCCTCATGCTGATGGAATAATAGACTGCACAAATGCTAAGACTGCAGATTTGGTGATGAACCAGTTGAAATATTTGTCTCTAGTCCAACATGTAATAGGACAAGATTCGACTTCATTTTCCACCACCATGTAGTTGGCAGATTTGAATTATGTACAATTTTCATCTAACCTAAATGGTAACCGACAACCAAGAGGGACTAAGAAGAAAGGACAGGGTAATAATCATAAGGGTGGGAAAAATAATAATAAAGCCAAGGAAAAAACTAATAATGATAGAACATATAATAATGTTGGTGAGGGAAAGAAAGAGAAGAGAAAGGTGAAGTTTTCCTGTAAACTTTGTAAATATGATCACCTTACCCACCTATGCCTCAAAATCGAGGAAGCCTCAAGGTTCTTATCACAACCGCTCGCTGTAATGACAAACCCATTTCCACATAATAAACATATGGCCTCAGGGATATCCAACACCAAAAATGCATCGAGTGGGAGTCAAAACCCCTCGAACATGAAGTTGGTCATCTATGCGTCAATATGGTCAAGTCCCATATTGATATAGACACTCGATAACGTGATTACGATTATTCACAAACTGTTATAGGTCTAGAGACTCCTCCTCCCTTGGAAACACCCTTGCAGATCGAAAATCTGGAACCTCCTCTTCGTATTCCAAAAGGATTACTAAAGCGCTCTACCCAAAGTCATAATGCCTGAGCCACCCAGAACTATTCGATTGTCAAAGATTTTTTCCAAACCCCTTGTGCGATGTCGAATTTGGAGGTGCTCCAGATGTGTCCTTCACAAAGGAATGCCTTGTTATCTGCGTTAGGAGCTCTAGGCCCGTGTGGCTCAAATTTTATCAAATTTGATGTCATGGATGTTAAGCCTCACTTACCTTACCATGCGGCCTTTCAAATCCATGTGGAGTACACAAAAATTACCATCAAACATACTGTAATTGATGAAGGTGTTTCGACATGCATGATGTCCCTAACTTGTTGGAAAGCCATTGATTCTCCGACCTTGTCTCAATCTATGACTATGTTGAACTCATTTGATGGGAGTTCATTTCGACCCCACGTGATCCTTCCCTCTTTTATGGTCCAATTAGGTGGGAAGACTATGGAGGTCGAGGTTGAGGTTGTTGATGCACCCCTCGAATACAATTTACCACTAGGGAATAATTAGACTTATGCCATGAAAACCGTCGTGTCGTTTGTTTTCCACACTTTATGTTTTCCTCAGGAAGGGAAGATAGTGACGATTGATCCATTTTCCTTTGTGCATGCTATTCCTAATGCATCGGTTGGACCTTCAGTCCCTATGATTGATAATTCTCAATAGGAAACTGAGGATGTTGGTGTCGGTGTGTATTCCTCTTTGATGGGTAGTTTTGATTTCATGGCACCAATTCACCATATTCATGCCATTTCCAGTGAGTCTTCATTGTCGATGAGGTCCATTCCTTTCCGTACTTCATATTTCAACAACCCTTGGACCCTACCTTCCCCGACTATGTTGTACGAAATTAAGTCATAGATTGGAATGACAATGCCATTGTCAACAACATAAATTGTGTATCATGTTATTCTAGATGCTATTGTTGACCCAAATCCTTCCTCCTTGCGGACAGATGAGGTGGGTTCTATTTTAGAGTCCATATGTGCTGCTCAATCATATTTTTTCACATGATTTCATCGACAATACTTTACCTTTGAATGAAGCCATCCTAGACACCATGTCTGGTCCTGGTAGGCCTTGGGACAATATGCATCATCGATCCTATTTCCTCCCGAATATTGTTAAGATCGAACATGGTGACTTTAGATATACCTTGAGTGAGATGGTCGGTCATGTCGTGGTTCCATTAGATATGCATGGTATTTATGCCGAAGGAAACATGGAGAATATTTCTCCTATCGTTGCGATCAACATCTCTCATATCCTTGGTAAAATTGAGAACGTATATATCGATGCAGATTGTTCGCCTGAAGAAATTAAAATCTACACTAATGTATTCAAAGAATTCCGAGATGTGTTCACTTGGTCATATGAAGAGATGCCAAGGATCGACCCCAAAATTTTCAGGCACGAGATTAAAACCTTTCTAGATTCTAAACCTATTCGGCAACCTCTTAGAGCTATTAATCCTAGGAAGTCCCCCACTATTAAGAAGAAAGTAGAGAAGCTACTTAATGCCGGTTTCATCTACCCGGTTCCCTTAACTGAATGGTTGTCTAATCCTGTTCTTGTAAACAAAAAGCAAAGAACCATCCACATTTGTATGGATTTTAGAGACCTGAACAAGGCATGTCCTAAAGATAAATTCCCTACTCCTTTCATTGATCAGATTCTTGACGAGAGTGCAGGAAGCAAAGTCTTTTCCTTTATGGATGGGTTTTTTAGAGTAAAATCAAATTCAGATCAAACCCGAGGATCAAACTCAAGGATCAACATAATACAAAGTTTATTTGTCCTTGGGTTACTTTTGCATATCGGAAAATTCCTTTTGGTCTTAAAAACGCCAGAGCGACCTTCCAACGTGCCATGACCTTTGTATTTCACGATCTTAAGCATATTGTCGAAGCTTATTTATATGATCTCTCTTTTGACTCTTGCAAGAGAGTAGATCACTCCACTCACCTTAAATTAGTATTTAATAGATGCCATTATTATCTCATTCAGTTGAACCCTCACAAGTGCATCTTTTGCGTTAGGTCCGATCGTATTTTAGGATTCATAGTGTTTGAGCATGGGATCATGGTAGATCCTATGAAGGTTGAGGAAATACTTCTATTTCCTCCCCCACGCAACATTCAACAACTTCAAGGTTTACATGGGAAGGATAACTTCTTGTGTCGTTTCATAGTGAACTATGCCAATTTAACTAACGGTTTCATGCGTCTTTTGAAGAGGGACACTCCGTTTATATCGGATGAGAGAGCCCAGGAATCCTTCAATGCTGTAAAGAAATATTTGGTATCGAAGCCTCTGCTGAAGCCTCCTGACTACATTAGAGACTATTTGATTTATATCACCACGTTCGAAGGGAAGATGATGAGCTCCATGAATACATTGTCTACTATCTCAGTCGAAACTTAGTTGGACTTGAACTTAAATACTCTCACGTAGAGAAGCTGGCCTTGGCCGCCGTACATGCGGTTTAGAGACTATGATATTATATATTACTTTGAAAAACTACCGTGGTTGCATATATCAATCCATTTCAATACTTCCTTACCAGGCGTATCATAGGGGGGAAATACAATAAGTGGATTTTTATTTTGCAAGAATTTGATCTCGATTTTGCTTCTGTGAAATCTAACAAATCACTAGTTTTTTCTAAATTGATGTTAGACTTCCCTCGACTAGATGAGGAAATTTTTCATGAGGATTTGTTCGTAGATGAACATATTTTCCTTATCTCATATTCATACCCATGGTATGGATACATTTTTATCTATCTTCAAACCTTGAAGCTACCCCGACATCTGTCGAGAGATGATCGACGACGTATACGTCATCAGGGTAAGAACTACCTTATTATCGATGACACTTTGCGTCGTCGAGGGGTGGATAATATATTACACCATTGCTTGAATCACGAGGAAGCTAAAGATGTTCTCAATGAATATCACAGTGGAGCATGTTGTGGTCATTTATCCAGGCTTGGGACAACCCAAAAGATATTACAAGACAATTATTTTTGGCTGTTAATTTTTAAATATTGTGTTGAAGCGATCAAGAAGTGTCACCCTTTCCAGGTGTTCGCTTGAAAAATGCACTCGCACCCAACCCATCTTCACCCATTCATCACCGTCGATCACTTCACCAAATGGGGGGTGGATTTTATGGACTACAACCTGGATTTGATTGGGGGGCACCAATATATTATCGTGGTCATGGATTATTTTAATAAATGGGCAGAGGCCATGCCTACCGTTAAATACGATGGTAAGACTGCAACATTCTTCATGTTCAACCAGATTATATCCCAGTTCAGAGTCCCAAAAGAGATTGTCACTGATCATGGCAGTCACTTTCAAAATGAAATCATGAAAGAGTTATAATCAAAACTGGGGTTTAGACACGATCATTCTTCCCCTTACTATCCCCAGGAAAATGGACAAGTAGAGGCAGTGAATAAATCTCTCAAGACCATTTTGCAAAAAACTTTCATCCAAAGTAAATATGATTGGAATTTGATAATTTACCCTGCACTTTGCGCATACCGAACTACAGTAAATACTTCCACTAGTTTCTCTCCTTTTCAGTTAGTACATGGCATGGAGTCGATTCTTCTGATTGAATGCAAAATCCCTTCCCTTAAGTTAGAAATTGAGCTCCTACCTGATACATCCAATCTTGAAGAACACCTTGTGCACCTGGAGCAACTCGATGATCAACGTCGAGATGACTCTATGACTATTGAAGTGAATAAATGGCATGTTAAGGTTCAATACAATAAGTCTATCTGTCCCCGAGAATACGCTGAGGGTGACTTGGTTCTCCTTTATGACCAAGCCAAAGAACCACTGGGGGCAGGTAAGTTCAACCCCATGTGGCACGGTCCCTATATCATGCGACATGTCTTAGAGAAAGGAGCCTACAAATTGGAAGATTATGAGGGGAATATGCTAGATGAGCCCAAAAATGGGATCTACCTTCAAATGTATTACGCTTGAGCCCTCAAAATTGGGCGTGAACTTTGTATACTAGTGTATCTTAGTGTATATACTTCTTTATCTTTTCCTTTGCGTCATCGGCTTGCTTATCGAGTTTTCGCTTGGTTGGAAGATGTGAACAAAATATTCAGTTTACTTAGGATTCACAGATGGTACTAGTCCTCATACGCGGAACATGGCTTCCACCGCTTGGGTCATTTACTCACCCGAGGGTCAACTGGTGTCTTCAGGTGGAATTCGTCTAGAGCCATCAACGAATAACGTGGTTGAGTATATCACCATTATAGAGCTATTACGTGACGCCATTTCACATGGTGTTCAATATTTAGAATTTCGCCTGGAATCCTAGTTAGTCGTATGTCGGTTGAACGACATTTACCATGTGAGACATCCTACTCTACTCTGATGATTCCTATAGGTACGAATTTTGGAACGATACTTTGATTTTCTTACTTCTAATCACATCCCTAGAATTTTTAATCATGTATCTGATGCATATGCTAAATATATTTTAGATTGGCATTTGTCACATAACTGAGCAAAGAAAACATATTCATACATTTACACATTATAACATATATAAGTAAAGACAAAGACAAAAATATTTATATTTCATCTTTTTCAAGTCCAAAAATATGGTGTCATAGTACAAAATGGGGCTCACACCCTCAAAATACATATATGGCCAGTACATAGCAAGACCATGGAATCTATACCTATGGTGTCGGTTGTGTATCATGATATCATACTAAGACATTTTCAAGATGCCGAAGGAGTTGCACCGACACATGGGGTACACCCACCACCTACCGCTACATCACCTCTAGAAGATCCTCCAATTGAACCATAAGAATCCTATGCGTCAATCAATACAGGTTCCCTTGCACATTCTGTAGCACTCTCTCCACGTCTCCACCTATTATTTCATCTCCTCGTCCCCTTCACTGATGTCATGGGAATCCCTTTGGATGCCAGGGACCTACATTTGTGTAAGAAATCAATTGTTAATACTTGATACCATGCACGACGATATTTAGACTCAAGTTCTCGATTTCCCTGATATGGAGTTGAATCTTTACTTTTTCTATGCCTGCAACACAGTGGGTGGAAATGTACTCCTCCATAGTCATACCACCTCCAACCCCTTGGGCCTTGAGATTCACTACCTCACCTTGACGAGACAATCCTGTGATAAAGTATATATCATCCAATTCAATCCTCAATGGTTTCCCATTGAGATTGAAGGACTTTGTCTCCGGATCCCAATAGTTTACCAGTAGCTGGAGTAATCTCACCTAATTCCTCATTCCTTTAAGAGACCAAAGTTTATAAAGGCCACATCATTTCAAATATTTTTGGGCCCTTGCATCTCTTCCCATTGCTGCATCTATCTCTTCATTCTCCCTTTCCCTCCATTCAATAACCATCCTGCAAAGGAAATACCATTTTTTGAGTTAAAACCCTTCAAAAACTTGTTCACAGACTTGTATGCGGGCTAAAATTATGACATTCACATATAGGGATTCATATATGCATGCAAGATTAGATTTTCCAATGTATATGGGGTTGTATACACAACCTGATGATCTGTCACCCATGTACACCCTAGTTTCCATTTAACACCCTCTAATACTACAAATATGGGGACCAAAACTGGAATTTAAACCATTAAAATCGAAGAGGATGGGATGGGCACTTACTTGGTCTAGACAGTTGTTGATTCCATTGATCATAGCTCCCACAGTCACCACTAAAAGATCGTAGGAAAAATGGCTTAAAATGCACCATGTGGGTGAAAAAACTCAAATGATATGGTAAAATTTTTTATTTTTACTATTAGTAGAAATTTTTTACCCACTTTCTATAGTTCTTTTCTATTTTTGACCTTATGGACTAATTGCATAGTGGAAATACTTGTTTTTTAGTGGTTTTGTCTAGGATGTTTTACGGATTTCTTGCATTCTACCACCCATTCATGCCTTAAGAAGGTACATTATTTCTCCGACATATAGGATATGTTTTCACTCCACTTTGCATTCTTACATCGTCCTATGACCGTGGTCCATACACCCTAGGTACGAACCCATTTCTTAGCGACATGGAACCTTCTCACTGCTACTAGAAGTGTCGTTATTAAGTGGTAGAGACTTACCAAACATGGGTGCCCTAGTTAAAACCTTTGTGTCATTTGGTGCCCATGCATAAGTTATTCCATAGGACCGGGAATTCCTTATAGTCCCAATATGAATTTTTATTCGAATCCCATTTTATTACTCACAATCATTCTAACCATTACCTATGGGAATCCCCCTGAGTCTTGGTTAAGCTCTTTTTTGACTCCTGAAAAAATGAAAATATTTCTAAGTGACCTTGTCTCTTTCACACTCGTTAAATGGTTTCAAAAGGAAATCTATTTGGTATAGGTTTAACCCTTTTCCGGACCAAGTATAATATTTACGAAAAATGAATACTTTAGTCATGATTGGATAAAAGAGTTCTTCTAGGTATTGTTTTATACTTTTGCAGGCCTAGGGGACTAAATCTATGAAAAAATACATTTTTGAGTTAATTTGTAATAGAATTCCATCATCCTCCTTTCATTGTTTATCCTATTACCGATCCTTGCTTTCTCGTTATAAGCCTCTTTCCTCCGCAATTTGCATCACCAACCAGGCAGTTCCTTCCGTATATCCTTTGCAACTTGACATCCTGTACCCTTAGAGGAAACATCCCCTTGAGTTTCCATGCCCCACATGCACTTCCTTTAATTGAGCATAGGTATGTTTCACTTCTTGGAACTAGTTTCTTACTCGCGACACTCGTTTCCCCTCCTGTATCATAACATTTATTTTCCTATGAAAAACCAAAAAAATACGAGCAAGAAAATAAAATTGTCTCGTCTCAGCAGCAGTCGTATCGCCTTTGAAAATAGCATAAAATTTTGAGTCCACTTTAATCCAAAATTTGGGTTTATCACGACTTTAGGAAGCTAAGCTCATTACTTTGAGTTTACTCCTCCGACTAGTTATTCTTCTTGTCCCTATGGAGAGTTTTTGGATGCCTCCTACATCACAAAATTTTATCAATATCAAGTCTATGCTTCCTAAGTTATCCATATGTCTCATTCTCTTGTTCAAAGGAAGTCTATAAGCCCATGTTGACCATTTCTCAGAACTCTTGACTTTGCATGTCGGCCATACCCTCAGTGTATCTCAGAATCACATGAAGTTGTTATCCTACCTTACACCCTGGGCCTACTTTCATCATGGGTAAGTAACCTTGAACCCAACAAATGACATTTCTTCATTGGTCACTGAATGGGGGGTTTACCTTGTGTTCGGCGACAAAAAATTTATTCACACATTGGGATTCATGCAATGTTTTGGATTCCATTATCTCTATTGGTGGTTTCCTCACCTTTGTCGACAATTTTACTTATTGGCTGCTATTCAGAGGGTTTCTTTCATGTACTACTTGCCTCTGGTGCATGCAAGGGACACACATGGTTGTTGGTTCGTGAACATTCTATTCATATGAGTTCCTCCTAATCATAAAGATATTTCTTTGTACCTCATGCTGGATGATGAGAGAGGCCTTAATGCTCTCCTTTCAGTGGGTCTCCTTCTATTGACTTCAACTCATCTATTATGGAAACAATAATTAGATTCCTATGAGTACCTAGAGGCTTGCAATCATCAGTGTCAGGTTCTCCCACCATCGACAATTGGGAATACATCAATGTATCTTGATCGATGGATTCTTCAAGTGTTCAAACTCAACACCCTTATTCATACTTTTGGAATGTACTCAATGCCTTGACACCTACTTTCATTATCAATGGGTTGTCTTGCATTTGTAGTAATCAAATGAAGTCTCATTGTGTTCAACCTCAACTCCTCTATTCACATGATGTACCTTCGGCAGATAGTGTAGAAGACCTCCAGCTTACAATAATAGCCTTCCTTATCTGCTGCTGTCTTTAATTGGACCAATACCTATATGACTTCAGTGATCATGGGAGATTAGATTGTACTCCATTGTATACATATATCTTTAGTTGATTTTGAGACTGGACTCCACAATGTCTTTTTCGTGACTATGATAGCCTGAGGCATATTCCCACTTTGTATTGCCTATTCATGGCCATGAACAACTATTTGATATATTTTCCACATGGATCTGCAGTGTAATTCAGATTAACAACCATGTGTACAAAGTCATTATGGATTGTAATATTCTCATGAGAAACTAGTACTTCTAGTTGAGTCTTCATTACTCCACTTCTGAGAATTATAATGTATTTCAACCATCACAAATAGTCCTCTTACCTCACATGTCACACCCTGTTTCCCCCAAATTTGTAATTAATCCTAATATAGGAATTACCATGCTAAAGCATGATAAAAATGTGAATGTATGATGTAAATGGACCTTATGAAGAAGGTCGATGAATGTAAATAACATTATGAATTTATATTGCAGAACTACTGAGAGGGGATGTGCTGAAAAGAGACCACGATGGCGGTGGAAGGCACCTCTAAAGGTGGCGCTAACTTCCACTGAGGATTAATACTGTATTTGGACTCCACTGGCCCAGAGAACCAAAAGAGGCTCACTGGCCCCGAATTAAATGCCTCACAGACTGGTAGGTAGATGGCTCCTCAGGAATTAATGAGGGATGGGGAGGTGAACCGCCCATCCGTAGAGCCATCATGACTGGCCAATGCGAGGGTAATCATGCCACACACAACCTCGCAAGAGGATAAGGCGTAGGGTAGAAGCGATTGGGGGGCAGACGCGAGGGGATAACTCTATCATTATGCAGAGCGAGTGATAACATAGAGGAAGGATTGCAACCTTCACTACTGGTCACTAGAAAATAGGGACGCAGTCTCACAACATCGTGGTCTCATCTCGGGGGTGTCTAGTGGTAAATCCGCTGGGAGTCGCTACGCCTATGGTTGGGTGGAAACGAGCACCCCTCTCAGCAGTTGTATAACCCTTGGTGTTATTTCTGATAAGTGTTTTGCCTCTGGCATCTTGAAATATATATA
>JZKD02S1675587.1:312553-323766 GCA_000966675.3 Picea glauca
TGTATTCCTTGGGATCTATCCTCATGGCAACCGTGTCGAACCTGAGTGTTTTGATCTCTGGGTGATTTTATCTGATCCAAAAGAAAACAATTTGAGCACAACTGCAATCTCCAGCTCAAGGTCAAAATCCAACTGCTGCACTCATAGTGGAACATAGAAGCAACAATTTCAGCGATTCCTTTATGCAGTGGTTGCTAGAGCGACGATTTCGTGGCTCCTTTAGCGCCTATTCCTACTGTTGATGGCCCATTGACTAAGATCGAATTTTAAATGTGGTGTCTACATGTTTTGGCCAGATCCTTGGCATTCAAATTGCAACTTGGATTGCTCTTCTCTTATTCCATTACTCGAAAAATCTTCAGTGTGCCAGCTACCTCTGTCGTAGCTCTGTATTTGTTGGAGAGAATAGGCCCGCAGTTGGTTGTGCGCTTCTATGAAACCATGATCCATAGTACGAGTGATGTGTGGTGACTCTATTGGTGACTTCCTTTATAGCGGATTGTTGATTGTGGTGTCCTCAAATCCAACGATCTCTCTGCTGCCTTTGTCTTGGGATCGAATAAACTTACGAATTTTCCAGTGGCTATAGCACCTGAGATTTGTAAGAGTAGACCCTGTGAGGAGTGGGAATTTAGATATTTAAAGAGGCCCACATAATCATCTTAGAGCCCAGCTCAGTTTTTCGGGACCTCGACATGTTCAAAACATGGCACGTATCCTTGTGGTTGATTTGGTTCAAATCCATTGGTGCATTGGCTATTGTCTTTGGACAGTCAAACAATTTCGTTTGGAGATATCGATCACCAAAGTCGGGATTTGACCCTCCAACGGGCCCGGATTTCTTCATGAAAAAGAGATTAATCTTTGAATCTGTTGCAACAGATTCTTGTGTGTGAAATAGATCGACCATCGATCATAGAATGGATCGATGGCGATCCTATTCTAAATCGCAATCGCAGGACGACCGGATATGATGGATGCGTGAAATTGTTTTTTTTATGCTGGTTGGTCGTCAATAGATTCACAATCTGATCGATGGTTGGCATATTGCAGCATAGTAGTGTTCATGCAATGAATTCAAGTCACCAAATCTCTCCGATCAGTATCATTAGATTTTGGGTACTTAACCATATTGATCCATATCGTAGCACTCAAGGTACATGATCGATTGCACAATTATTTATTCCTCATATTGCTTCGCATTCAACCTCAGATCTGTAGTAGCTTCATATATTGACTCCCATATTGACACCAGACCTTATTCATATTCACATCCAAAATACAACAATTCAATTTGGATTCAATTCGTAATGATGGATTTCAGGTTGCTTCAGAGCGTTGTACCTTTTGCAATGCATCGATGCAATTTAAATCTCCTGAATTTGCCTAGTGCTAAGATGGGCGTTGTAATTCTGGCATCCAAAATCACAAAATCTAGCGTTGTGCAATTCCTATGCAGGTTTGTCCTGGTTTTTACTGATATACAAATCATTGATACTGATTTAGAGGATCCCATGTATCAATCGAGGTCCCAGAAGGCAGCTGAACAGTTCTTTTGGATAGGCAGGCAACATGTGAAATCGTCTCTAGGAAAATTATCAGGCTGTAGGTCTGAAATGTATGGAGGCTTTCCTCGGATTTTTTAAATCCATTTGATGCCCATATCTTTTGGATTTTGTTTTCTTGTGTTTGGAGAGGTCGGGCCATGGATGGTTTATAGTGCACTCTCAATACATACCTTGTTATACACGTCGTGTTTACTAGGGGCCACGACAACAATGCCAATGGGATTTAAAGCTCAGTGACTTCCAACTCTCCCAATGGATTTTTGTGCTATGATGTATGATCTAATTTGAAAGCCATTCTTATAATATTTTCATATGCATGGTTGATTGTAGTGGGATTTGGGTTTTTCCCCACTAGTGCATTAGACATTTTGGCACATAAAAATTGCCTTCAAAAATTTGATGTAATTTCCATGTAAAGGCTATAGTTTACCTTCTATTGCATATTTTGTCCATGATGCACATTTTTGTAATGGGTATGTTGGCATAGGGGCGGACCCAGGGTTCAACGTTTCAACATCGCACCAAAAAAACCCTAACTACCATCCCTTTCGGCAACACCTGCGAAGTAGATGAAGTCTCACCCGAGGTAGAGGCATGGGTGGTTGCAAGACTCCAGTGTCTGCAACCTTAGCTGGGACAGATCTGTGATTGTAACACCTTAACAGAGCACTTAGCAGGTATAGTTCATTAGTATTCAACCTTTGTTTACAATGCAGATAAACCCTAATAACAGAGCATCGCAGTACTCATCCAGATCTAATATATTCAAGTTCTAAGAATATCAACACAGATCAGATCTAGCATCTTATTCACATCATTAGGCACAAAGCTATCGTATTCATCTAAGCATTCATCATTACACTAAGCATGAATCATATAAACAATATAACAACCATAATGCACAAATCAACCACAACACAAGATATACATGGTTCACCCCTAGCCTGGGGCTACGTCCACCAACTCTTCTCTTATTTATTATCTTCGATCAAGCTTCTTACAAGCACATAACATCAAAATCCTACTCCGCAGAAGACAAGAGATCTACATGCACCTTGCCAGATCCTCCTCCCCCGAGCTAGGGTACAACACAAAGCCTTTACACAGTCTCTTACAGTCACTTGCACTTAGCCTTGCAAGCCTCACACAGTATGTACAAAGCATTTACAACTATCACTTGCACTTAGCACAACTTACAAATTGGCTCTTCTAGGCCCCAATCTCTTTCTTACATCACCTAGAAATCTATTTATACATTACAAAAGGGCCAAAACATGGGTCAACATCCCCATACCCGTTACATAAGCCCAAAACCCAAAATTTCCCTAAAAGGGGGCCAAGATCCTGCGATATCCGCTTCAACTTGCGCTTCGCCTTTGATAGCCTGTCGAAGTCCCAAAATAGCTCAAACCTGACCAAGGATCCTCAAAACTTGGTCAAGGGCCAACATGCCCCCAACACTCACCTGTGACTCGTCCCGAGTCACTCTTGTCTGGGTAGCTCTACCTCAAAATCCTCAAGCTAATTGGCTCGAGCTGCTTCGACCTGCTGCTTCGCCAAGGCCTCCTACTCGACGAACTCCTGAAGAAATGCCTCATTCATAGGTCCCTCTAAGCATTGTTCGACTGAAGTGACCACTTGTTCCAGCTCTGCTTCTCGTCCTTCAATCTCCTCAAATAGTTGGAAATCTTCATCCTGGATTGGTTGGAGCCTCTGAGTCACTTCCATGACTTTGCTCTGTATGGTGTGGACTTGCTGTTGAGCAGTGCACTGTTCCTGGGATCATTTCATTCTCTCAATTGCTGACAGGAGCTTCAACTGCGCCTGTACTATCACTGCTTGCTGCTTTGCTTCATGGAGTTGTGACTCCAGTGTCTTCAATTTAGGTTCCTCAGTAAGTCTCTCATAAGTCTATGTGTTGCGATCACTTAGTTGTTTACATTCCAAAGCTAATACTTTGATTCTCTCAACTGCGCTCCGGGCAGTGGCTTCCCTTTGGTATCGCACGTCCTGCAGAGTGCTTGGAACTGTTTGTAGCTCTAGGTCTACTATTCTCTGTTGAAGTTGCTGGATGGCTTCAACAAACTACACTACTTGATGCTTCACTGGTTCTTCCACTTTTTGCTCTAACCCTGTCACAGAGCGGAGTGCTCTGCTGACTGCTTCTTTTACTCCAATATGCTTTGCGAGCAGTTGTTCTTTCTCTAGCTGGATTTGTGATTTCTCCTCTTCGAACTTTGTTTGGAGGTCATCCTTCTCATGTTGCGCAACTCAACGTTGCTCTAATACTTCCTCTCGTGTTTTCTTCAGGGCCATTGTGGCCTGTTATTTTTCTTCTTGTGCACGACGAAGGTGAGCTTTAGTCGCATCAACTATTATGCGGAGTTGGGTAGGCTCATCTCCCAACTCTGGTTCTTCTAATGGCAGGGGCACAGTGGACACTGCGTGACTGGAGTGAAGGGCTTGTTGTACCCCTCTAAGTTTTGTCTCAATTCTATCATACATGGTTTCTTGTTCGTCTTCAGTGTTCTGCAATAGGTCCTGCGAGGCATCGAATACGGCTACGATGATGAAGTCAAAGTCATCGAGCGTGAGTACAGTCTGAAACTTAGTCTTAGTAGCTTTGGACTTCTTCCGGGAAGTAGGTTTCTTGGGGAAAACCTTCATTTCTTGGAGGGATCAATCTCATCAACAGGATCCCTAGGCGGTGTTAGTTCACCTTACTTCTGTTGATCTTCTTTTCCATTGGTCTCTTATTTATCTACTTCATCATCACCTCCTTGTCCAGGTGATTCTGAAGTGGTTTCTTCTGATGCACTGATCAGCTGCTGGACCTCTTCGGTCTTTTTCCTTCTGCTAGTTCCAGGTGTGTCATGCTCTTCGCGAGTGGCCTCCGAGCTACCGATTAGTTCGGGGTTGGACAGCTCTGCGGGGTCAGCAGGGATAAGGAGTTTTGTAGGCCAGTCCTTATTTATTTCTTCTAGGTCTTCCTCTGTGAGATTATAGTATGATTGAAGCTCTTCTTTACTCTCGTTTGCGCGCACAGTGATATAAATAAAGTGTCGATCTGTGCAGAACTTCATAAGGGGCCTGAACCTGTGCAGGGTGTTCAACGTCATATGAGGGACAACTCCAATAACGCTTTTTAACTGGAGATAGTAGGTATGGAATACCGCATTTGACTGTCATTGTTTCCCCATATCGCTCGAATACCAGAGCGTGGTGAACTTCGCAGCGAGTGGCTCGAATGGCTCAATGTTAGAGAAGGTCGTACCTTCCGGGATCTCCCAAGAAGTAAACGCAATGAGGATCAACAACCAGCTAAAATGGAACTCATAGCCATGATCCTGAGCTTCGTGACAATCCAATTCTAACTGATTGACGAAGTACTTTTCCCAGTTCATCTATAGTCCTTCCATGCATTTTCCATCGAGGTCAATAATGAACCCTGTGACCTTCATGGGTTTGTTCTTTCTCACTAGATTTCCTGTGATCAACTGGCAGGCCAGGTGCACTGCGCCATTCTGGATGGAGGCTACCTTGTAGCCTCGTGTCCCTTTTTCTACATCGCCATAGGTATCTTTAATCCTCTGCGCCAGGGCGCGGTATGCAACCTTCCTTGGGTATAAGTCTTGTGGGTTGGGTCCCTGCATGCTCAATCCGATGATTCTCTAGATTAGCACCAGATCGATGGTGATGCATCTATATAGCCACATATAGCTGCCATGGAAGCACGACAACAAGATCTTAACGCACGTGTTAACCTCTCGGTGCCTTCCAAAATGTGGTATCTTCATTACATTCAGGAAAATGTATTGCGTGAAGTCTATAGTCCATGGTTGGGAGATTATCCTCAACTTCTTCTCCTTTGTCCTAGTCAAATACCTGTGAGGAGCGAGCATGTTGTAGTTCTTGCGATCCCCTAGGTTGAAGTCATTGAATTTTAATGCCATGATCTTATCCAGCTGGGGTCGAACTGCACATATCCCCTTCGGGAGGTACGCAGTAACCAGAGTGTAATCGAAGTCCCTTGGGACACTGTCATGACTCACCGTGTCAGCCAGAGGCGGGATGTAGTCGGGCAGGATAGTCGGGATTAACTTCGCGTTATCCAAGTCATATCGATGGTTGTTTCTTTTCTCGACTGCATCTCAGGATGGTCTAGATCCACGAGAAGTCGATGGGGAGGCTTGGACTCCTCGCGTCGATGAAGCTTGAATTCCTACGGACATTACTTTTTCGGCCATCAGATCGATTAAAAATTCTTCAAATGACTTCTCTATGGCGTTGAGTTCGTCCGACATGCATGCTCACAATCAGATAACTCAGGTTGATGAATGAATGCTCAATGTAATAGAATAAGTGTCGAAAAATCAATAAACACATCACAATAGCAATGAGTTATTTTGTTGGCTCAGATACAATTCATGAAAGTGTTCTTGGTGCAACAGTCGATGGAATAAGTAGACAACGAGGTAACAGATCTCTCCAATGGACAAGAAGTCTTCATCAATGCAATTAAGTCCGTTATGACGCAGTCCCAATGGTCCTATGGCAAGATTTATGTTCATAACTGTTGTTCTAACCGTTTGGGAGCGTCAGTCTAACTGTCATAATGACTCCAACGGTTATATCGCTCCGCCATGGCGAAGTGCCAATCCGAGTTGCTTTTATATTTCGACAAAGTTTGAATTATGGGGACCTTCCTTCTGCGAAGTCTTCTCTGGACCTTCCTATAATTTCTCCAACTTTGCCTTCATCTTGTTGAGATTTCTATCCTTCTTCCCTGTGATCTGCGTTACTGGGTTCCTCTTCCCATTCTGATTCTTATCTCCTCTTGGCATAGTAACTTCGCGTTGTTGAAGGTCTTTCGTAGTGTTCGAATGTAATACTTCTTCTCTGTCTAGGGTAGGTGCTTTGCTTTCGTGTGTGGACGGGTTCTTCAAGTCTTTCTGTGTTCTTTTAGCTTCATCATCTAGATCCCTGGTCTTTAGCAGCTTGGACTGGTTCTCTTGTTCTGCTATCAAGTGTGTGATTCTCCTAGTCATGAAATATTTTAATTATTGTTTTTTCTATTCTAGGGCTTCTTCTTCTTTTCTCCGGATATGATCTTTCTCAATCCAGGGTTTTCCTAGCAATAAAGCAAATGGGGCGTTGTTCTCAAGAAATTTAATAACCTCAAATTCTTCCTCTGTCAAAGTTCTATGAGCATTCATAGATATCTGTGTAAGTCTTCCACATAGGTTAATTAGCTTTCCTCTAAATGATCCTATTCCTCCTAATGAAGGAATCATAGCAGGATTTCCTAAAATTTCTCAGATTCTTTTTGTCATGATATTCCCCTGTGTTTCGTCATCCCGAAAACAATCAATGTCGAAGTCTCCTATTGTTGTTTCTATGCACTCTTTTTCTTTGAAGATCTCTGATAAGTTGATGTTTCTATGATCATTTAGGGTTTCCTTTATTTCTGACAATACAGTCTCTTATTCTTTCTGGGATTCTACCATGGTCTCAGTTTCTTGGCCTTTCTCAGGGTTTTCTTGTCTCATATTCATTCTTTCAATCTTAGCAATCATTCTAGGGAAATCTAGAATGTCATGGTCCATAGATTTACAAAAAAGACAACTAGGTCTTATATTATGGAAATCCTTAGCAAGATGGCCCGACCTTCTACAACTCTAACAAAGGGTTAATCCTCTCTTTATCTTAAATGATCCTCAACCTTTCTTGTACTGCGCACTAGGATCATAGTAACTAACCTGAAGAAAATTCTTCCTAGGATCTTGCATCCATTTGTTAGTCCAAACATTATTTCTATGCATAGGAATAACATATCTTTCATTATTTCTATCAGATCTATTCATATCAAATCTTCTTTCTTCAAACTGTGCCCTAGTTTTTAGACTAGGACAAAATTTATCAAACATACCTAGATCCATACTTTTGAAACAAAAATTTCCACTTATCTTACCTTTATCAAAGAACAAAGCTTTCAAATCTTACCTCTTTAATTAAAAAGTTTCACTGATCTTACCTCTTTTCTTCAGATTTTCCTCATTTCTTAGCACAGAGCTTCACAGTCAAATAGAATATTGCGCACTAAATCAACAGATCTACGCACAAAGATTTATTTATTTTCCTCAGTTCCCAACAATCACAGTTTTAGGTCCCGACAATGAAACCATTTGTTGGCACAGAGGCAGACCCAGGGTTCAACGCTTCAACAATGCACCAAAAAAACCCTAACTACCGGCCCTTTCAACAACACCTACGAAGTAGATGAAGTCTCACCCAAGGTAGAGGTAGGGGTGGTTGCAGGAATCCAGTGTCTGCAACCTTAGCTGGGACATAGATCTGTGATTGTAACACTTTAAAAGAGAACTTAGCAGTTATAGTTCATTAGTATTCAACCTATGTTTATAGCGTAGATAAAACCTAATAACAGAGCATCGTAGTACTCATCTAGATCTAATATATTCAAGCACTAAGCATATCAACACAGATCATATCTAGCATCTTATTCACATCATTAGGCACTAGGCTATCATAGTCATCTAAGCATTCATCATTACACTAAGCATGAATCATAAAACAATATAAAAACCATAATGCACAAAGAAACCACAAAACACGATATACGTGGTTCACCCCCAGCCTGGGGCTACGTCCACCAACTCTTCTCTTCTTTATTATCTTTGATCAAGCTTCTTACAGACACATAGCATCAAAATCCTACTCTGCAGAAGACAGGAGATCTGCGCACACCTCACCAGATCTTCCTCCCCTGAGCTAGAGTACAACACAAATCCTTTACACAGTCACTTGCACTTAGCCTTGCAAGCCTCACACAGTATGCACAAAACATTTACAACTATCACTTTCACTTAGCACAACTTACAACTTGGGTTCTTCTAGGCCCCGATCTCTTTCTTACATCGCCTAGACATCTATTTATACATTACAAAAGGGCCAAAACATGGGTAAACCCATGGGATGACATCCCCATACCCGTTACATAAGCCCAAAACCCAAAAGTGTCCTAAAAAGGGCCTGAGATCCTGAGATCTCCGCTTCGACTTGCGCTCCACCTTCAACAGCCTGTCGAAATCCCAAAATATGTCAAACCTGACCAAGGATCCTCAAAACTTGTTCAAGGGCCAATAGGGTACATAGAACCATAGAAGTTTACCATTGGTGCATATCTCGACATCTGATTTGGCATAAGAATTGCCTTGAAATTTGATGTAAAAGCATTGTAATGAGCTTGGAAAACATAGAGTTGCTCGACTATGTGACATTTCTGGCACATTTAAAAGGCCTTGTAATTTGATGTAAAATGATTATGAAGCATTGTAATGGATTTTTAGCCACTATTGAGTGACGAGAGTGAGTGACGTTATTTTTGCGCCTTAAGCCTTAAGTGGCTTCATTTTGTAATCATCATTGTAATTAGTTGTATGAGGCGATTTGCCTACGCCATTTTGGCGATTCATTGTAAACTTGACCAAGAGTGTAGTTATAAATTCTTGGCAAGTAAGGTACACAAAATATTGTGGTATATGTATCATTTGCTACAGGTTGCAAGATTATGTAGGTGTGGGCTTCAACATTTCAACTCTGAAGAACAAAGGTGAAGGAAACAAGGGATGTGCCTTTCCAAACATTTTCTTTGCAGTGGTTGCAAGTGTTGGCTTTGCATTCTGATTCCGAAGTATGTGTGTGAAGGAGTCCTGAAAGAATGTGCCTTTTGAGGACATTTGCATACAGATAAAGTTGATACTTTTGGAGACCAAAAGGTTCTTTTTGGGGAGGCGTGATCCAGACGGATTTCCACACATGGAAGGACTTTACTGTGTTCACCAAGTTGATTTGTAGAGTAGTGAAGGTGTTGAACTTATATGTTTCGAGTTTTATATTTCTCACGCATTTTATTAATACTTTGTGAGAAAAGGGTCTCATGCATTCTTATGATTTTATGAGATGCTCATGCATTTAATTATGCTTTATGTGCTTTTAGAAAACTCATATATTATTCACTTTTTGATGTAAAATGATTAATACTTGTGATGAAGTTAAGACTCACGTATTTTTCATTGAAATTGTAATTATGAAAATTGGTTTTTATGTGAGAAACCACCTCACACCAATTTTCCATTATTCTCAATTATAGGTTGAGAGAATCAAGGACATGGATGATGAGTCTTTGGGTGGTTTTGAGACTTTTCCCATTCTGTGCTTGAAGATAGTTTGAGATCCTACATTCATGGATCTTGTTTTCCTCTTTTGTAATTAGATCATATTATTGTGGATCTAGGAATTAATTCTTTCTTAAGACGTAGTGAGGAAAAACTATATAATCCCTTATGTGAGCCCTTTGAAAGGGAGGAGAGTAATGGAGAATAAATGAGTGGAGTTAGAGAGCCATAATGCTACTACTCCTAAGCATTGCGAGACTTATTCATGTAAGGCATTATCCTTCTTGATGTATGGAGAGATATGAGTGTGAGCAATCTTCTTGAATCCTCACTGAAGGAGAAGGCATCTCTTATGTAATCACTTATGAGAAGGTCCCAACATATTTTGAAGAAGGAATGAAAGCGATCCGTATTCCAATTGAAGCGGGTTCGTAGACATAGCTCGAGAGGGGTGAACTTCGTTACCAACATTGTTTGTCTCTCTCTCTTGTCTTTTCATATGCTTATTCCATTTTGAGTTCATGTGTGTTATGTATTATTGTTTAAAATCATGGTTAATCATGGATTCATATTCCCTTTAATCCTTATGCAACTAATTCTTCAGAAAACGATTCTCAATTGAAAACTTGTGTAGAGTAAAGTACTCGCCCATTTTCAGATCACTCCCAGACCCGAAAACCCTCCTTTACTCCTCGCCCTAAAACCACCAATCTTACCCCTCTTGCAACACCCCTCAAGATCCAGAAATTAACTAGGGATGAAATGGTTGAATGTCAACTCAAGGGTATTTGTTATAATTATGATGAAAAATATTTTCTTGGGCACAAGTGTAAGGAACAAAATCTTTTATGGCTCTGACTGAGGATCTTTTTGAATAATATGGTTTTGTTCCTCTTGTGGAGGAACTACCACTGCTTTCTAACCTCACTCCACCCTCTGACCCACCACATGTTGACCCGGTGATTTCACTTAATTCCCTCACTAGCTTCTCTGCTCCCTAGACTCTCAAATTAATTGGTTACATAAAAAATAGGAAATTCATCATCCTTGTGGGCAGTGGTAGCACCCATGATTTTATTCATCACCACATTTCCCAAGAATTCAATTGTTACATCGATGCCACCAATAATTTTCAAATCATGATTACCAATGGTGGTTCCATGAAATGTGGGGGACGATGTGAAAATGTGTGACTCCAAATTGGTCAGTATCACCTGAAATATCTTATGTTTTCTATAGACATGGGTGGTTGTGATATTTTTCTTGGTGCTGAATGGTTACACACTCTAGGCCCCATTCTCGTGGATTTTAAGGACTTAACCTTGCAATTCCAACATGAGTGACAGTAGTATAAGTTCCAAGGCATCACCGTAGGCTCCCCTTAGATCATTAGTTCCCATCGCATGGAAAAGATCCTCAAAAAAGGTCATTTAGGAATTATAGCCCAACT
>JZKD02S1675587.1:326754-339866 GCA_000966675.3 Picea glauca
GATAGTTATTGATGAATTGATGCTTTTGCCATAGCTAATTGATAAAACGTTGACTTCATTAGTATCTATTGTTTTACATTGCTTATTAATTGATGTCAGATAGTCATTGAAGTACCAACCCTTTGAGTTATAGCCTGCATATATATATATATATATATATATATATATATATATATATATATATATATATATATATATATATATATATATATATATATATTGTATTGATGTTTTCTTGTTCCGGGCGGGTGTTTTCAATTGGGCGTACACTTCTTTATTGGTTGATTAGCCGAACTGTCTGACCTAGGTGGTAACCTGTGAGGAGGAACTTCTACTTTGAGCTTTATACCTTAGCCTCTTCAAAACCCCAGGTTGTCGGGGACGTCTCTCCTGGTCTAACCTCCCTAAACAGAAAGAACCTCCCCATTGAGGTGACATTGGGTGGGGAAGGTTCCTGTTACGCTAGTTTTCCTTCAATCCTTTAGCCTTTGACCTAAACTACAAACTGTGTGATAACATGCCTCACCCTAAAACTCTTAATAACTTGCATGGTTTTCTGGGTTTAATGGACTATTATAGGAAGTTTGTTCGAAATTATGGAAATATTGCACCTCCTCTCACTTCCCTCAAAAGAAATGCTTTCACTTGGACTTCAACTACAGATCATTCCTTCCAAGACTTAAAATATGTTATGTGCTCAACTCCTGTCCTAGCCCTCCTAGACTTCACAAAGACATTCGTATTGGAATGTGATGCTTCCAGGAAAGGAATTGGAGCCATCCTCATGCAAGATGGCAGGCCCTTGGCCTTCACTAATAGTCAAATTTCATAGCGACATTTGGGCCAATCCATTTATGAAAAGTAAATGTTAGCTATTATGCATGTTGTGGATTTCTGGCGTCCTTATTTATTGGGTCAACAATTCCAAATCAAAACTGATCATCAAAGTCTCAAGTATTTCCTAGAACAACGAATTTCATCCCCGATGCAGCAAAAATGGGTGACCAAGCTATTTGGCTATGATTATGAGATCATTTACAGGAAGGGAAATGAAAATGTAGTGGCCGATGCTCTTTCCCCCAAAAATGAAGAATACGGGTCCCTTTTCTCCCTCTCCTTCATTGTACCAGATTGGCTCCAAGTTGTTCGTCAAGAATGGTTGCAAGACCCAAATATTTCTAGCCTTCTCCACCAATTGCAACACAATTCTTTAGTTTCTCCAGGGTACTCTTGACATAATGAAGAGCTTCACTACAAAGGCCATTTGTATTTATGCAAGCAATCCCAACTTAAATCCAAAATGCTTTCTGAACTTCATGCCTCACCCACAACCGAGCATTAAGGGTTTACTAAAACCTATGAACGGGTCAAACGTTCTTTGTTTTGGGAGGGTATGAAACAGGACGTCCACACCTTTGTGGCTGAATGTGAGTCATGTCAACACAACAAGGGAGAAACTGTCAAAACTCTAGGAACACTCCAACCACTTATGATACCCCCTGCTATTTGGCAAGATATTAATATGGATTTCATTGTGGGATTACCTAAATCGGGAAATAAGTCAATCATCATGGTGGTAGTAGATTGTCTCTCCAAATATGCTCATTTTTGTGCTCTTCAACACCCATTCACAGTCGCCACAGTGGCTCAAATATTCATAGATAATATATTCAATCTTCATGGCATGCCTAATTCTATTGTCTCTGACAAAGACCCCACTTTCACCAGCAATTTTTGGTAAGAATTGTTCAAGTTACAGGGCACCCAATTGCATCTCAGTACTTCCTATCACCCCTAGACACATGGCCAAACTGAAGTTAACAACAAGTGTTTGGAAACATATTTGAGATGTTTTGCATCCGAGAAGAAAAATTGGTGGGCTCAATGGTTACCCCTAGCTGAATGGTGGTACAACACATCTTACCATACAACTACTCACATGACTCCTTTTGAAGCAGTCTATGGACAAAATCCCCCATCATTTCTCTCCTATATTCTAGGGGTCTTGAAGGTTCAGGAGGTTGAAAAATATCTTATAGTCCGCAAGGTTATTCTTTTTTCCCTCAAAGACAATTTGGTCATGGTTCAAAATCACATGAAGATACAAGTAGATCAAGGTCATTCTGAATGCCATTTTGTTGAAGGGGACCAAGTATTTCTTTGACTACAACCTTATGAGAAGATTTCACTCAAAGCTCAACATTGTCAGAAACTTGCACCCGAATTTTATGGTCCTTATACAATGCTCAAGCGTTTGGGATCGGTGGCCTATCAATTAGCTATACCCAGTCAGTCGAAGCTCCATCCTGTTTTTCATGTTTCCTGCTTAAAGAAGGTGATTGGAACTAAGTTCCAAACTCAAATTAGTCTCCCTAAGTTGGATGAAGAAGGTTCCATATGGTTGCAGCCACAAGCAGTCTTGGCCCAGAGAGAGCGTCGTCTCCATCAACGCACCATCCAGGAAGTGTTATTCCAATGGAAAGATGCACCTCCAGAAGATTCTACTTGGGAGCCGACCACCATTCTACAACAATTCCCTCATCTGAAGCCTTGATGACAAGGTTGTTCTTCAAGGGGGAGGGAATGTTAGGGACCTAACCTCCCGAACCTCTCACGTAGGTAGAATAATATAATTCTATGTAATAAAGGCCAATATTAATAAGGCCTAGTTATAAGGAATAATAAGTCAAATTTAAGAAGACCTAATAGAAGCTTTCGCTTCTAGAAGGATCTTCCTCTAGATTGTTCTTTTGGATAGATAGAGTATAAATAAAAGTAGAGGGTATGAGAAATCTTGTCTTAGATATTATTGTAATATAGCTCTGCTCTGTTGGAGGTTTCCCCCTCGAAGAGGAAAGTGAACATTGCTATCTGTAACCAAATTTCTCTTTCTGGTGTTATTCTAGTATTGTTCTGATTATATCATTGTTTCTCTGCGATTTCTAGCTAAAATATTTTTGTTCTGCATACTATTTTATATTTTGAATACTACAATGTTATGGTAGGTTATCATGGGAAGGGGTGGCTATATTGGTTAAAGAGGCTCATTGTAATCAAGATACCAGTCTTACACTTAGATAAATTGATTTAGCATAAGGTTTAAATGATAAACAGACAAGCATATTCACCCACATTTTTTTTACTTATTTTCCATTATATTAGTGTATGTGGTCTGTTATATTTTTAAAATATTTATTAATTCTAAATATGTTAATTAATTGACAATGCATTTTTTGTGTTGGACATAATGCAGTTGAAACACCACAAGGTTATGTGGTGCAATGGCCGTAAATTTCACATAAAAAAGTTGGATGACAAGAAAAAAACCTTTGATTGTTGCATAATTGTAGTATTTCAGGTCACTAGTGTTTTATCTAAAAATGACAGGCATCTAGAGGTATATGAAAATAGATACTATGGGTATTTGAATGATATAATTGAATGTGACTTTAAATCCTTTAAATTAGTCTTGTTTGAGGTCAAATAGTACATGTTACAAATGAATGAACATGATCCTTAAATAATTGTTATTAAGCATGATAATGGATTTACCATGGTTAATACAAGGACACTTGAGCTAGGCACTGAGCTTTATGTTCTTCCAAGCCAATGCAAGCAGGTCTTTTACTCATATGTTCCAGGTAAAGTGGGATGGTCATATGTTGTTAGATATGATCCAAGAGGAAGGCCTGTAAAGTATAATGTAACAGAAGAAAATGATATTGAAGAAGAAGATGATGCAAAGGAGAAAGTAGATGCGTTAGATAAAGAAGATGAATAAGTTGAACTAGATGTAGATGGAAATGTTCTCAATGATCATATTGACAATGAAATTATTGAAATTGAAATTGATGATGATGTTGCTATGCCTAATCCTTTTAATGTCGATTCCGAACTAGATGATACAAATTTGTAGTTGGACGAATAAGAATATCAATCATATTTATTTGTTGAAATGTAGGTTGAGGTGTGTGATTATATATTTTCTATGATTTGTTCTCTTTAAAATATTTTCTTATATGGGTTAATTGTTTTATGTTAAGTTTTATGCCATATTCAAACATGTATCATTAGTTGGTTAGAAGTCATTGATCTTGATTTCTCTCATAACCCGCCAACCTATAACCTCCTAACCCATTTTGAGCATGTGCTGATTGATTTTAACTATCAATAAAGATTGATAATCTACCACAACTTTTTAACCCTCCACCCAGTAACCTTGGTAACTTTTTAACCCTCCACCCTCATCCAGCATAGGAACCATGTGCATGCTTTAAAACTACTACCCAAGCCCTAAATGGAATCTTTGAGATGCAAGTGGCATATGACAACCATTACAAGGTTTAACACATAAAATATTTTTTGGTGGACATGTTTAGGGTCAAGGGTTAGGAGTTTGGGAATGAGGGGTTAAAGGGTTTAGGGGTTAGGGGATTTAATGGCTATGGGATTAGGGGGGTTTAGGGGTTAATGGGGTTATATATAAATATATAAAACATATTATTTATGAATTTAAATATAAATTATATTACAAACAAATATCAGTTAAAAAAATAAAACAAATATAAAATAAACAAAAATAAAAAAAACAAAACTCAAAGATAAAAAACACACTATGGTGCCAAAATCCAAAACAAATAAACCCACTTCAAACCCACTAACCACTGCATTGATCTACTCCATCTACCAATACAAAGAGTTCACAAAGGAGCAACCTGCATACATTTGCATTGGATCGACCCCACCTGCCAGTAAGGAGAGTGTGTAGAGGAGTAGACCCGTACAAGGAGAGACCGACCCAACTTTTGCATCCAAGGAGGGATCGACCACACAATGTCTTCGGTATGTATCCTTGTTGTTGATGTAGATAGAGAATGTAGATCCTGTAGTTGTTTGTTCAATATGAAATAGTTTACAATAGCTCTATTTGAGTTTCGTTCACTTCAAGTTTTCCCTATCATTCACTCCTAAATTTAGGTTTGATACCATGTATATTGCATCTTTTTCCCATATTTTTGTACATGCAACAGAGAAAAAACATGGTTTGAAATGAAAATTCAACAAACATGATCGTACCAAAACTATAAATCCAACATCGACGATCTCAGTTTATTTCATCCAGTGAAAGTGCATGCTGGATAAAAAGGGGTCGGAGGCCTAAATTATAAACCATTGTATTAACAACTGATAACATGTCATAACCTTATTTATTTCGATAGGAAATGATGGTATTATCAAACCAATTTATTTTGCCCTCGAAATGCATGAATGAATGAAAAGTGGCACGATGATGTAAGACAAATAAAAAAGGCATCGTGTCGATGTAATTCAAAGATTTTTTTTTTTTTTTAAACAATAAACCCCGAAGGTAAATGCACACGGTAAACATTGTTACGAGTACAATAGACTCCAGTGAAAACAATCAAATTCTTCTTCGACAAATAATTTTGGGTAGTGTTCTCATTTCCTTATTTCAAATATGTTCTTATTGTTTAAAATAAGGATAGATGGAGAAAGGTAGTCAGTTTGGTTAGCCATCAGCCTTTGATGAAAAAGTCCTAATTGACCGTGATTGTAAAATTTTTGAAACCATTTTGTCATAGTTTGATCCTTATGAATTAAGAAAATTAGGCTGCGATAGATTTAGGGATTTACATGATTATTTATATATTTGGGAGTCAAACTAGGATAAATTCATAATTCCCCAAACCTATTATTTTATTGAGTTTGTCTCTTGGTGCACAAAGAACTATATTTCTGACAAAAGGGTCGTGGTTTCTAAAAATGGGTCCGTTATATTATATATCAATGTTGAGTCTATTAAAAAAATTCCATCTCTTCCCAAAAACATTAACTCTAATATTTGGAATCAGTTAAAGGCTTTGGGTGTCAATGTTTGTACTTCTATAATTATGGATGCTACAAAGGTATTAACAAAGAATAATTTGGTTCAACGTCCTCAAAACAAATGTAGTTCAATTCAGAGAAGTATTGAAACCTTCATGAAAAAATGCAAGGAATTAGTTGAAATGACACTACCTTCATGTTGAGATAAAAATGGAAATTGTATTGAGCATGAAGCATATGAAGATATCCTAATATAAAAAGAAAGGATGTTGTAACTAAATTTCAAGATATGAATGGTGTTTTGAAAGTTCAAACTATTGTTTGAAATTTAATATTTGAAATTTAATAGATGATTTTAATTTATTATGGAAAATAAAAACTTTATTTCCTAATATTCCATCATATGATATTAAATATATACAAATCTTGATATAGCTTCAAGAAAAATGGTTAAATCCTGAAGAAAAAATGCTTGAAACTAGCCAAGCTCAAACATTGTTAGGAAATTGTGCCAAATGAAACGTGTTTTATATTCCGTTCTATACATGCATGTACTCTATTCTATACATGCCTATACTATGTGCTATAAGGGAAATGCAAACAATGACTTGGTTTTAAAAACAAATATTCAGTTGTTGGGTATTTCATCTTCACTTGTCCTTCTTGGCTTCATGGTTCATCATTATAATGGAGTACAAAGAATTTAAGGAATAAAAAATGATATTTTTATGGAATAAAGAATGGCATATTAGGATGTTTATGGAATAAATAATGACATTTATTTTCTTTGATGAAAATATGGTATAGATTAGTTTTTTCAGCAAAGGTATGTTATGCACATATGAATGGTGTTCATAGGAAGATGAATGAAAATGGATGTTGACACATTGTATAAGATGAATGTTGACACCATAACTTCAACCACAGAGGAGAACAAAGAAAGGTGCACATTTTTTTATGGAAGATATACAATTATATGGGGTAAGTGCCATCTTTTAAAAATGTTGTTTATCACATCTATAGTATTTGTTGTTACCTTCTTATGGATGAATGTTATATGTTTTGTATATACAAAACCACATATCTTCACACACATTCTTTCTTTCATTTATCTTTAAATTTTGTTTTGCTACTTTCTATGCATGAATCATACTATGTCACTTTCAATTATTTTCCAGTAGATAGATTGGGTATGGGGAATTGAGAGTGATGCGAGGGGGGGAAAAGGCCAAATGAGCGTCCACCTTCATCTGGTTGGCCCTGTTCAGTAAAGAATAAATTATTCTTAAAACCAAGAGAAGCTCATTCATGTATTCCATTTTAGTTTTTCTAGAGTCTCATACATGTTGATATGCCTGTTTATTTATTTAATTATTTTTCATTAATATAACATTTTATTCTCTGATGATTTATGCGGGTCTTTGCAATGGAAATAAAACTAACAACTTGCTTATGTGTGATGTGGTTGTATAAGATCCTACCTCATCGAGCTCATGGACATAGGTAGCTAGTACTCATTTTTCCAATTTAGTTAGTGTGTGTGCACAATTGCCAAAGATTCATGTATATTTCAACCATTTACTAAATTCTAGGCCCCCCTAGTATACAATCTTTAGGGTTTACAACAAATTCACAGTCTTGTAACTTGTAACTTGTAAATTACCAACACCATAAATGGATGTTTCTTCCTAGGCATGCATTTTTCATCATGCCCTGTTTTCATGCATTTTTATGCATTTACAAGGCAACTTTTAGCCTTTATGCACACTGGAGGGTTTTAGGTTTCAAAATTCACAAATAAAGTATGAATAGATGTAAAATGATAAAATCCAAACTCCACAATTTAAACCACTCAATTTGGAGGTCATATGAGTCTTAGGCGTGCATTTTACAGTAAGACGATTTTACCCTCCATTTTACAAAAAGTCTTGAATCTTGTTCAAGGTAGAAGACCTTAGTCATTTTAAAATGCACTCTGGATGAAATATATAGATTTAGACTGTTATTAACTTCACCCAAAATTTTAGATCACTAAATTTGGAGCTATATAGAAGCATGGATGTGCATTTCCATTAGGTCACTTTCTATTGTTTTGGTCTATCAATTGACAAGGTAGATTTTTCCTCTTTTACATAGAAGCCACTTTTATATTTGCAAATAAAAATCTAAATATGTATACAACTGTAAAATTATCTAAGAAAATCTTAGAAAATTGAATCTTTCAAATTATAGGTGTGTTAAGATTTGAGCATGCATTTTTTAAGTCCGGCGTGCATTTTGCACAAATGAAAAAATTACAATTTAAAATAAAAAAACAAGTATTTTTCTCATTTAGGTATTCCATTTTATTGTTTCTAGAGTCTCATACATGCTGATATTTATGTTTATTTATTTAATTATTATTTAGTCATATAACATTTTATTCTTTGATGATTTCTACAAGTTTTTGCAATGGAAATGCAACTAACAACTATCCTATGTGTGATGTGGTTGTACAAGCTCCTGCCTCATTGAACTCATAGAGACAAGTAGTTAGTACTCATTTCCCCACTTTAGTTAGTGTGTGTGCATAGTTGCCAAATATTCATGTATATTTCAAACCTTTACTAAATTCTAGGCAGAAACCACCCTAGTATATAGTCTTTATGGTTTATAACAAATATGAAGTCATGTAACTTGTAAATTACCAACACCATACATGGATTTTTCTTCCTAGGCCTTCTTTTTTCATCATGCCATGTTTTTATACATTTTTATGCATTTGTTTTGTATTTACATGACAACTTTTAGCTTGTACGCACACTAGAGGGTTTTAGTTTTCAAAATTTACAACTAAAGTATGAATATATGTAAAATGATAAAATCCAAACTCCAAAATTTGAACCACTCAATTTGGAGGTCATATGAGTCTTAGGTGTGCATTTTAGAGTAAGATGGTTTTACCTTCCATTTTACAAAAAGTCTTGAACCTTGGTCAAAGTAGAAGTCCTCAATCATTTTAAAATGCACTCTAGATGAAATATGTAGATTTAAAATGTTATTAAATTCACCCCAAGTATTATATCACTAAATTCAGAGCTATAGAGAAGTATGGACGTTCATTTCCATTAGGTCACTTTCTACCGTTTTGGTCTCTCAATTTACAAGAGAAATTTTGTCTCTTTTACACAACAACCACTTTTATGTTTGCAAATGAAAATCTAAATATGTAGACATGTGTAAAATTATTTAAGACAACCTTGGAAACTTCAATCACTCAAATTGCAGGTGTGTTAAGACCCGAGCGTGCATTTTGTAAGCTTGATGTGCATTTTGCACACATGCAAAAATTATAGTTTAAAATAAAAACAAGTATTTATTCATTCAAGTATTCCATTTTAGTCTTTTTAGTGTCTCGTGCATGTTGATATTGTTGATATTATGATAGCTGCAGGAGGTATTAACCTCCACGTGTAACCTTTGACAAGACTAGAATATTTTGGGAAGTAAGAGAAACCCTAAAAATTTGGATAATAACCCTAAAAGACAAGTCGGCTCAAGAGAATATTTAATATTGAGTTATTAGCCTCTAAAATAAGAAGTCAACATGTAAAGGTGACAAAGAGCACTATAAATAAGAGGGTGATAGAGCTCATTTGTCACTTTTACTCTCACAACCGCGTAAGACTAGTGGTGTGCAAGTTTGGAGAGGGAGTGTAGCTGCAACTGCTGCAATTAAAATTTTGTCTTTTGGTTGGACTTTCTCTTGGCTATGGTTTGGATTTTCTTCTTGGCCTTTGGTTATTCTTTCTTGGTGCACTACCCTTGGAGAAAGGTGCGCTACCTTAGTTGGCTATTGGTCTGCTTCCATAATTATTCTGTCTGTCAAGGTTAAGGTGCTTGGGGGTGGCATTTGTGCCTATGGTTGGGTGACAATATTGCTATATTGTCTATGAAAAAACAAGCACATCTCTTTACTTCTAATAGGTTATGGGCCCACACTATATTCAAATAGTCTAACCACTGGAAGATATATTGGGAAGTTATTTTTTAAGCTCGTTACAACACCAATTACAGTTGCAACTAGTTTTTCTGATTATGCAGCCGCAACAAACCCTAACCCTTGTGTTTGGACACTTATGATGAAGCATTTGACCTAATTCCTTGATATCCTAGTGCACCCTAGCCTAACGCACCTCTTGGTACCCTCATCTAGAAAAAATGTCAAGATTGAATTTTTGGTCAAAGTCAAAGTCAAAGTTTGACTGGTTAAAGTCAAAGTCAAAGGTTGACTTCTAGTCAAATTGATTTTTTGGTCAAAGTTGAAATTTTAGAGTTTCTAGCTTGTTCTAATAATTCAATCTTCTGATTGAGTTTGTAATCTCTTCTTGACAAGATGGTATCTAGTTTCATATTGGAAGACGGACAATGCTACAAGGTTTCAAAGGTATGCACTTGTATATGCTATCTAAGTTATATCACCTAGAAAAACATGAGTGTGTTTGTAGGGAAAGTACTAGAGATCTTGTCCAATATGCAATCTTGGATTTAGTGCATTCAGAAGAACAAATGCACCCTTCATAGAAGTTGAGGCTTCAAGTTCCAGGTTTGATTAAATTATTAAGCTTCAAATTTGTGTATATCAAGGGTGATAATTTCTACATTACAATTTGTGAAAGCAATCTTTGAAAGATTATATTATTTCTAGGTGCAATGAATACTTGACTGCATATGAATACTACCGATATAGATGCTTATTGTACTTGTTCGCAAGTTGAGCCAACATCTCCTCTAGATAGATATTTCTTGTTTACTCTTGTTGTTCTTGTTCTGGGCATGTATCCTTGTGAAATCTGTTTGATGAACAATCCTTTCAGAAGTTGTCATAAAAGAAGTTTATAAGGATAACACAACTACCATATGGGAAACAATCATAACATATAGAAACAAACTTAAAGAGACTCATAGGAGTCAGACTCGAAGGAAGTCAGGAATCAAAAGGAAACCATAATAGGTTTGTGACAGTTTGTAGAAAGAAAAGAGAGATGCAGCAGACATAAGCATGGACTCTCTCATATGGAGGGAGATGATCACATAATTCCAAAATAAGAGCATGCATATTCCTCATTCAGGCATGAAGTTGGGATTAGAAGGGACCTAATCCCCAATGATATGATCCATTGAAGAAGAATCCGTAAAGACTATGAAGTATTTATCCATGTTCTTCATTGGAAGTGGCATTCATGATAAGCATCACATGTTCAGCTTGACTCTAGAAGAAGTCTTCTTCGAAAAGAATCCTTGAATATCCTTGGTTTTCCATCTACATTTATGTTCCTATAGCGGAAGGAAAAAGTTGGAGCCTTCAAGAAATAAGGGCATGTAATGTATAGAATATTCCATGGACTCCAACATTGAAGAGAAACATGAGGAAGAACATGAAGATTCCAAGGAAGAAAGAAAAGTCAGAACAACAAAATGAACCAGTTTGAACCCATGAGAAATATTCAAACAAAAGGAATGGAAGGAAGTTGTGATGAAGAACAACGTATGTGAGAAATTGTGAAAAATACTTAAGCATTGATAGATACAAGGAGATACTCAGGGCTAGAGGGTTCTCCCAGTAGGAGGGAGAAGACTATGATGACAACTTGTTCTAGTAACCAGATATACCTCTACCTAAGCTATTATATCTCTTGTAGTGTCCATGGGTTGGAGTTTACATCAGATGAATGTAAATATTGTTCTTCTCAACATAGTCATTGAAGAAGAAGCGTATGTAGAGAAACCTCAAGGTTTTGAGGTATACCATAAAGAGACCCTTGTATGCAGATGGAAGAAGACCTTGTATTGATTCAAGAAAACTTGGTGCAGAGCCTCTCATGTACAACAAAAAGCTTGGTGAAAACTTCCTATGACAAAGGAAGTATATTGAAATGGTTATTCAAGAAGTCTGGGATGATGGATTGAAAATCCATGGGAAAAATCCCATGATGACAGATCTGAGGAAGTTGAGAGACTCTAATCCAGTAGACCTGTCTCTGTATCGACAATTGATTGGCTTGTTAATGTATTTGGAGAATACTCAACCAGATATTTGTTTTTGGGTACACTTAAGTTATGATATATAGTTGCATGGATTTATCAATTCACATTGGGCAAAGAGTGCAAATGACAGAATAAGTGCTACTTGGATATGTTTCAGTTTGAGATTTTTCAGGATGTCATGGGATAGTAGGAAACAAAAGTCCGTTGCACTCAACACTGCAAAAGCAAAATATATTGCAGCTTGTGATGCTTGTATGGAAGCAATGTGGTTCTGTAAGTTGGTTTATGGATTGTCTGATCAGGTGTTGGATTCGACCGTGATATGTTGTGATGATCAGAGATGTGTGAAGCTTTCAGAGAACCTGATGTTCCATGATAGGTCGAAGCACATTGAGATCAACATTATTTTCTCCGTGATAAAGTCCAGAGGGGAGAAGTGGTTCTCAAGTATATCTCCACAGATGATCATATAGCAGATATTTTAGTAAAGCCTCTGTTATGAACATAAATATACATATAAAATAGATATTAATAACATAATAATTAAATGATAATTAATAAATAATAATTATTAATAATGAAAGGATATGTCTCAAAGGACATGACTATTGGTYAAGGGCACCCCTGCGTGGGTATATAAGTGAGCCCTCATTCTCATTTGTAATCACCTTACTATTCATTCTTAAGTCAAGGTCTTTGACCAACTCAAGCCTTTGGCCATCAAAACTTTCGTTGAAGATATTCCACTGCAAATTCAAAATACTTAAGTAACCGTTTTATGATCACAATGAATAAATAAAAAAAATCAAAGTATTTAGATATAAAAGTTACATAAGAAAATTATAAAGTCAAACTATTAAATAAAAAGGTGAAATCATACCCATGAACGTAATAGTTAGTTGACCAACAATTGCCAAGAAGCTAAGAGGAGTAAAAGGTGCATATCCATAACTTTACAATGAGTAAAAATGAAGTATATAAGTTAAAGAAGTAAAAAAAGGAATCCCAAATGAAACCTCACGTCAAAGGTCGTGATCATTTATTAAAAAAAAAATTACTAAGTTTATTAAAAGGGCCCAGGAAAAGAGATAATATTAATATCTTATTTTAAAAGAAAATATATTTATTATTATTATTATTAAGAGAAAGTATATTTTAGTGGGGTTGTTAAAAAAGATAAAAAGATTTTTCATAAAAGTTAATACAAAGTGTAAAAAAGTGACTTATTATTGAGGAAT
>JZKD02S1675588.1:8857-33318 GCA_000966675.3 Picea glauca
AGGAAAACCTATCTAGTTGAAGGAATTGCTCAAGCCTCCATCAAATTGAAAACAGGTAACAATGTTCATTTGAGAAATGTCTTATATGTACTTGGTTTAGAAAATAATATTCTATCCATATCTTTCCTAGAAGACAAAGGAAACATAATAGCCTTTGTAGATGGAAAAGTATTATATTGGTCTAGAGACTCCAGCATAGAGAACGCTAGAGTTATTGGAACCTGTGAAGGAAGACTATACAAACTACTAGAATGAAATGATGAAGCTCTTGTACATGATGAATTAAATCCCAATGAACTTTGGCATAGAAGGTATGCTCATATCAACTATCAAGCATTACCTTTCCTCGAAAATATGGTTGAAGGAATACTGGAACTACAATCTACACATGAAGGAATTTGCAAAGGATGTGCTCTTGGAAAAAAGGTTAAGAAACCATTCTCAAGCAATAATAATAGATCTAAGGAAATCCTAGATCTAATACATTCATATGTTTACGGTCCGATGCCAGTGAAATATCTAGGAGGTTCTCTTTACTATGTAGTGTTTAGAGATGATTACTCAAGAAAGACTTGGTTATATCTCTTGAAGACAAAGGACAGAGTTTTCAACAATTTTCAAGAATTCAAAGCAGAGATAGATAACCTCACAAACAAGAAAATCAAGACCTCGAGAACAAATAATGAAGGAGAATACACATCCAAGGATTTTTTTTCATTTTGGAAATCGACAGGGGTTAGGAGGGAGCTAATTGTTCCTCATAATCCTCAACAAAATGGTGTAGTAGAAAGGAAAAATAGATCTATTGAAGAAAATGTGAAGCACTAATGAACAATCAAGGTTTATCTATGTATTTGTGGGCAGAAACAACCATGAAATCAATATATGTTCTAAACAGCGGTCCCCACCTCATATTGAAGGATGTGACTCCAGAAGAATCCTTCTTAGGAAAGAAACCTAATGTGGAACACTTAAGAATATTTGGATGCCATGTTTACATTCACATCCCTAAGAATAAAAGGAAGAAATTAGAACCCTCAGGAAATAAGGGCATATTTGTGGGATATAGTGAATCATCCAAAGCCTATAGAATATACATCCCAGAACAACATAAGGTTGAATTTAGCAGAGACATAACCTTCAATGAAAAGATGGCTTTCAAGAAACCCATAGAAGAAACTATAGAGGAAGAAGAGTATGAAGAACCTAAAGAAGAAAGAACATTTCTCTTAGAAAGTCAGAATGAAGAAACATAACAACTTGATCATTCAATGCAACCATGTGAACCTATTGAATCATTCATTGTACCCCAAAACAAGAAACATCCAGCTTGGCCTGAAGCTACTCTACAAGAAGCAGAAAGAATCAAAGCCCCAAGTGACACCTTTAGAAAAAGCAAAAAACCCAAAATATTCTCCAGTTATGCAGTATGTATGACAGATCTTCTAAATGAAAAGGCAACTCAGAAGAAACAATGGAAAGAAGCTATGACAGAAGAACAACAGTTCATCATGAAAAATGATGTATGGGAAATTGTTCCTAGACCCAAATAAAAATCAATAGTAACTTCAAAATGGGTCTATAAGATCAAACATGTTGCAGATGGAAGCATGGGAAAATACAATGCAAGGTTTGTAGCTAGAGGATTCTCTCAAAAGGAGGGAGAAGACTATGCCGAGACATTTTCTCCTATTGCTATATATACTTCTATTAGAGCCATTATGTCTCTTTCTTCTTCCATGGGATGGAGTTTACATCAGATGGATGTAAAGACATATTTTTTCAATGGAGCAATCGAAGAAGAAGTATACATTGAAAAACCTCAAGGATTTTTAGTACACTCCAGAGACACACATGTTTTCAGATTAAAGAAATCCATGTATGGACTCAAGAAAGCTCAAAGAGCTTGGTATGCCAGAATAGAAAACTACTTAATAAGACTTGGCTTCTCCAAGAGTCATGCAGATCCAAATCTCTACTACAAAGTCGTGAACAATGCACCTCTGATTCTACTGCTATATGTCGACAATTTATTCTTGACAGGTGAAGAGTTTCTCATCACCTAGTGTAAGAAGGAACTAGTTTTTGAGTTCGATATGAAATATCTTGGTCTCATGCATTATTACTTGGGACTAGAAATATGGCATAAGCGTGGTGAGGTATTCCTTGGACAAGGAAAGTATGAATCAAAGATTATTCAGAAGTTTGGAATGATGGATTACAAATCCATGGACACTCCTAAGACCACAGATATAAGAAAAGTAAGAGACTTAGAATCTGATCCAGTAGACCCGTCCCTGTATCGACAATTGATTGGGTCATTGATGTATTTAGTGAATACTCGACCATATATTTTCTTTGCTGTAAACACCCTAAGCCAGTTCTAGGTGGAACCCAGACATGCACATTGGATAGCTCCAAATCATGTTCTAAGATATATTCGTGGGATGCTAAACTATGGTTTAAGATATACCTCATTGGAAGTGATATACAACTTCATGGATTCACATATTCAGATTGGGCAAGGAGTGCAAAAGACAAAACAATTACTTCAGGTATGTGTTTTAATTTTGGATCTGCTATGATATCTTGGGGCAACAGGAAGCAAAAGGATTTCACACTTAGCACAATGGAAGAAGAATATATCGCAGCATGTGAGACATATATAGAAGAAATATGGCTAAGGAAGTTGATTTATGGATTATTTGATCAGGTACCAAATTTGACCATAATATACTGTGACAATCAAAGTTGTATAAGGCTATCTGAACACCCAATGTTTCATGAAAGGTCGAAACACATTGAAATCAAATACTACTTTATTAGAGATAAAGTCTAGGAACGAGAAGTGAAGCTCCAGTATATCTCCACAAATCAGAAGATAACAAATATTTTGAGAAAGCCTTTGTCCAGGATAAAGTTTTCATACTTACAAGACAAGTTTAGGACCGTGGAGATAACTCCCTTAGCTGAAAGGGAAGAGATGGCTTTCCAGGTTGGGAGGGAGCACTGATATATCATTGATTTATGGGTAGTCATTTTATAGTTTGGAAAATGGTTCGGGATGGGCAGCTCCTTTCCAATTTGGAAAGTGGTTTGAGATTTTCTGACAGAGAGGCATTTTCCACTTCAGAAAATGGTCTAGATTGGACTGTCATTTTTGTAATGAAAATGGTCTGATAGATTGTTGATGTAAAATAAATAGTGATTCCCCTTGTGGCTAGTGTGGTGGAATGGTCTAGGAAAGTCATTCTTCTTGGCAGTCACTCTTAGTAGTGGTCAAGTAGAATGGTTTTCCTCGTCGGGCAGTCATTCTTTCGAATTTCATAGTTGTGAGCAGTTTCAAAGAATGGTTCGTTTTGGAGGTTGGTGCAGGACAATTATTTCCTTAGGAAATGGTCCAGGCAATCATTCTGTAGGGAAGACTCATTCTCTCCAGGTTGCACTATGTTTAGTGCTAGAGGAATGGATCAGTTAGGTGAATGGTCCAGGTTCAACAATTAGGGACAACCATTCCCTAAGGAAGACTCATTCTATCCAGGTTGCACTATGTTTACTGCCAGAGGAATGGCCCAGTTAGGTGAATGGTCCAGGCTCAGAAATCAGGGAAAATTATTCTTCCATGCTTGGGAATAATAGTCCATATAGCCCATGGTTGATGCTTTTACTGTATGAGGGAAAATGCTCTTCCAGATCTCACAGATGTAAGTAGAATAATGGCCCAAATGACTCAACGTTTATCATGATATTGTTTATGCAGGTTGATATCAAATGATATGACTATTGTAGAGACTGTATGTCTCTGGACATTAGTTGTATACTAATGTGGTGGATGTGTTCCACTGATTTTGACTATGTGTCACTGGTTATTAGCCGTGTGCTACTTGGTATGGTTGCGTACCACTGGATAGTAGTTATGTACTATTATGGATGGACATAGTTTTATTTTGTCACATGACATTGTACTGATTGTCATGGATATTTTCCAGTTGGATAATGTTGACAGTGCTCATGATTTGATCACGAGATAGCCTGTGTGGCTATGATGATGCTACTGGTTGAATGGTCTATTTGTGCTCAATACCATTTCCTTTTATACCTCCCTAGCTAGGAGGGAGTGTTGATATTATGGTAGTTGCAGGAGGTATTAACCTCCACTTGTGACCTTTGATGAGATTAGAATATTCCAGGAAGCAAGAAGAACCCTAAAAGACTTGGACATAACCTTAGAAGTAAAGTCGGCTAAAGAGAATATTTTATATTGAGTCTTTAGCCTCCATAAAGAGAAGTCGGCCCAGACATCCTGAAGAAAGAAGTATAAATATAAGGCACCGGAGCTCATTTGGAACACACAATTTGCAACTGTAGAAATCCAGTAGTGCGCAAGTTCGGGGAGCAACTGCAACTACAGTTACTGCAACTTGTAATTTCAGTCTTTCTGGGTTGGACTTTCTTATCAGTCTTGGTTATCTTTTCTTGGTGCATTAGCCTTAGTTAGCTATTGAATTTATACCATAATTCTTCTCTCTTTCAAGGTCAAGGTGCTCGGGGGTGGAATTCGTGCCTATGGTTGGGTGACAATATTGCTTTATTGTCTATGGTTAAACGAGCACACCCACTTTTCTAACATAAAGTAGATTGAGTTATCGATACTTTGATTATTTATATGTGTTTGAGCACTAAACATATCTCACACAATGTTGA
Organism: Picea glauca; assembly: GCA_000966675.3. Lineage (NCBI taxonomy): Eukaryota > Viridiplantae > Streptophyta > Pinopsida > Pinales > Pinaceae > Picea > Picea glauca. The sequence continues at coordinate 13,562 of JZKD02S1675588.1, forward strand.
TTTCTTTAATGCCTTTGCATACGATGTACAGAGTTAAGTGTCATTAAAAATCAGACTAAATGTTGGATCAAACTACGAGGATCATTAAGCGTGGTCGTTAGTATAATTAGCTGCAACATAGACTCGCTGGATTAAAATATGAGGATCATTAATTCCATTAATAGTAAACATTAAATGATGTGAAGCTTGCCATAAGGCCTCAAAGATATTAGCCAACCAGATTTTAGAAAAACAAATTCTTTTATACAAATTTTTAGTGCTATCCCTTTGTTAGAAAATCCTAAAATCCCCTTGGTTATGGTTGAAAATTCCATTGCTCATACTACCCCTGTGTCGGAAGCTCCTCTCAAACCAATTCTTGTTCAATTGGACTCATTCGGTAACATAATAGAAGAAGAAGTTCAATGTTTTTCGTTAAGGCCATATACCGAAACACAGATGGAAGACACACAACGTGATTATGATGAGTGCATAAATCCTATCCAGTATGTTGACATGGAAAATCCACAACAAACACATGTTCGTTCCATATGGAGGATTCCATCGGGATGTGATCTTATGAACATTTTGACTTTAGTCGACCACCTCTTGATCCTCATGACCCTCTTGCCTCTGTTGATGCTGAGGCTAGACCATCTGGTCAAACTATTAATCGTCCCATCAAACAAGCATTCGATCTTTCTACTACATCAACACAAATCCAACTTAATGTTGGAGTTGTAAAACCTAATCATGCACAAGGTACTTCAACCATTACTTCCACCACTACACCTCTTCACACTACAGCTCCTTATATTCCACAGAATCCTGTTGGAACACCTTTACATCAGAGAATGCAGACCCTTTCCATACACACAAAATCAACTATGGGACAAATCTTAACTGGGGGGAAACCATCAGCTAGTGGGATTGTCCCTCCTAGAGGACAACCACCCTTGCACATACATGCCAAGGGACAACCCCCTTTTATTGGGCAAACCACAGTTGTAACACAACCTATGGCAGAGGGGCAACCTTCTTTTGCTAGAAAACCTTCATAACCCTGGGGAGTACCTCAGGGAGGTACATTAAACCAACCTTACCAAGGGGGGAATTCATACCATCACCCACAAGGAGGAGTACCAAATCCTGTTCCTTCTGAATTATATTTTTGAAAACCTTATCTAGGTGTCCCAAATCCCACCTGGGGTCTTCAAGGACAACAAAATTATCCTCCCCAAGGTTCAAATGTTTACCCTACATAGGGACAAAATGTTTACCATCCTCAAGGGAAAACTGTTTATCCCTCACGACCTAATCAATCGACTTATACTCCTCAAAATCAACCAGGTTTCCCTCCGCTCATGAATGTTCCTCAACAACAATCGAATCCTGCCTATACGGGTCAACAATAACCATATATGGGAGGACCTATTGGATACACTTACCGACCTCAACCAATTTATGCCCCCACTGGTGTCCCTATGCTGCATCAGTATCACCCTCAGGTTAACTGACAATTACCTTTTCTTGCCACGTTGGATCTACCAGATTTGTCTCGGTTGAAAAATGATCCCATATTACATTTTCCTTTTTGGCCTGTAATTCCTGCTAAATTACCTTATGACATCCCCAAATTTGACGATAAACCTGGGGAAGACCTGAAAAACCATGTTATGACATTCCATCTATGGTGTTTATTAAAATCATTGATGGATGATTCTATATGTTTGTGTCTTTTCCAACCCACACTCATGGGCTCCACAACCAAATGGTACATTGAACTTCAACATGGTTCCTTTCAATATTTTAACTCCCTAGCTATGGATTTTTTCACACATTTCCAATTACCCATCCGTTACGAGACGAGTATCGAACTCTTAACTTCCCTTCATCAAACTAACTCTGTACATATCTCTGATCACATTCATGAGTGGAGACGATGACGAAGGTTTATTAAAGAGACCATTCCTGACCTGTTATTGGATGAATGGTTTACTAAATCTCTTTTACCCCCAATTTCTTATGACGTCTCCATGGGTGGTGTGGCCACTGAAGAAGAATCCATTTCCCAAGATCAATATTTAGATTTGGTTTACTCCCAATATGATACTTTGTATGAGTTAATACCAAATTCTCCCTGTACTTCTACCGATCCATCCAAACCTTATTCCACGACACATGTGGATGGAGTCATCAGTACCGTCAAAACCCAATCTTCATCACAGTTGATCGGAATGGCTAATCTCTTTGTTTCTGCACCTGTCACTAGTTCAACTCCACTCTCCTCCACCTCCCCCGACGACTCAAATATCTGAGGTGAATGCAGTTCAATCTTCCTCTTCAAAACAATCTGGGGGCAAGAAGAAAACAAAAAATAAACCCAAAAAGAGTAATAATAATAATGAGAAGAAAACGAAAAGTAAACCCTTTGTCGACCAAATCATTGATAATCGTGTCAGAGTGTTATCTTTTCTTTCATGGATGGATTTTTAGGGTATAACCAGATTGACATTCTACCAGTTGATCAACATAAGACAACCTTCATTTACCCATGGGGGACATTTCCTTATCGGAAACTTCCTTTTGGTCTCAAAAACGTTGGTGCTACTTTCCAACGATCCATGTCGTATGCTTTCCATGATATCAAACATATTGGAGAACCTTACCTCAATGATTTACCTGCCCATTCATCAAATCGACAAGACCATATTGGCCATTTACGGGCCATTTTTCTGACATCCCTAAATTTGACTATAAACCTGGGGAAGACCTGAACAACCATGTTATGACATTCCATCTATGGTGTTCATTAAAATCACTGATGGATGATTCTATATGTTTGTGTCTTTTCCAATGCACACTCACGAGCTCGACAACCAAATGGTACATTGAACTTCAACGTGGTTCCTTTCAAGATTTTAACTCCCTAGCTATGGATTTTCTCACACATTTCCAATTACCCATCCATTATGAGACAAGTACTAAACTCTTAACTTCCCTTCATCAAACGAACTCCGTACATATCTTTGATCATATTCATGAGTGGAGACGATGATGAAGGTTGATTAAAGTGACCATTCCTGACCAGTTATTGGATGAATGGTTTAATAAATCTCTTTTACCCCCAATTTCTTGTGACATCGCCATGGGTGGTGTGGTCACTGAAGAAGAATCCATTGCCCGAGCTCAGTATTTAGATTTGGTTTACTCCCAATATGATACTATGTATGAGTTAATACGAAATTCTCCCCATACTTCTACCGATCCATCCAAACCTTCTTCCATGACACATGTGGATGGAGTCATCGGTACCGTCAAAACCCAATCTTCATCACTGTCAACCATAACGACTAATCACTTTGTTTCTGCACCAGTCACCAGTTCAACTCCACTCTCCTCCACCTCCCCACTCGACTCAAATCTATGAGGTGAATGCAGTATAATCTTCCTCTTCAAAAAAATCCAGGGGCAAGAAGAAAACGAAAAATAAACCCAAAAAGAGTAATAATAATAATGAAAATCAAAAAACACAAACTCCCCCCTGTTGTTGACAAGAAACCACAGCGAAAACTGAAATTCTCGTGTCTCATTTGTGGTGATGATCATTACACTCGATATTGTCCTCATCACGATGAAGTTGCAAAACTTTTTAAAGGGAATTCCCAACCCGTTGTGTTAACACAACCTTTCCCTCAACAACAATCTATGGTTGTTCAATCCCTTTCCCCTTCATTAGGGGGAAATCCAAGCCATCCTCCTAGTGAGGAAGCCTCGTCGAGTGCTCATATTTATATGTTCAATAGGATTGATTTAACCACTCGCACCATCACATATGACACATCGTCTAAACCTGATAAAGAAAAAGTCACTAACGATACCCCACTAGATCTATCTCCTACCGTCATTAGTCCTCCATCTGGGTCACTTCATATTGAGAAACCCACTTTCGTCTCTATTTTATGCCCTCCCAGGAGCACTATTCACAAATCAACTTTTAACCCTAGTTCACGTGCTGCCCAAAACTACAACATTGTTGAAGATTTGTCTCAAGCGTCGCGTGCTATGTATGCTCTTGAATTTCTATACCATTGCCCAAGTCAACGTATAATTCTCTTGGATGCCATCGATGCCATTGATCCCGAGTCGTCAAATAATATCACATTTAACCTTAACAACTTCAAGTCATGACTTTCTCACCTGCTTTCTTTTCAAATTGATGTAGTTGTTCATAACCAACACATTCACCGCACCATACTGTATGAGGGAGCTTCCACTTGTGTCATGCCATTAGCTTGTTGGAAAGGATTTAAATCTCATGTTCTTAACCAATCCCCTACAATGTTACAAGCTTTCAATGGGCGAGGTTTTCATCCTCATAGACTCTTACAGTCCTTAGTCGTTCAGTTGGGAGGTAAGACCGTCTCTGTCAATGTAGAGGTATTCGATGCTCCCCTTGATTACAACATGTTATTAGGAATAAGTTGGTTTTATGCCATGATTGCCATCGCTTCATCGGTGTTTTGATGTGTACAATTCCTCCATCAAGGTAAAATTGTCACTATTGACCAGTTAGATTATTGCACCCCTTCCGCTCTCAGTCCCGCTACCAACAATATTCCTTTCTTGAGAGACAATAAGATCACTGATGAGAGTGTTGGTGTAGTTATTTTAAAAGGTTCTTCCCCTATTGGTACTTTCCCTACACAACTTCCTCCCACCCCACAACACATTACTACGATCAATATGATTTACCCTATCACATACCAATCTTTCGAATCATCTGATCCTTGGGTTGTACCTAGTCCTTTGGAATTCAATGCACTAGATGACGCTATGCCACTTAGTCCAGCTAAGGCTTCATATGATTCTATCCAATATGCTTCTCCTTCTTTGGACAAAAAACATCTATTGGCATCCAACACTTATTTGTTTCCATCTTGGTTGGATTCCTTATCCTCTGCTTTCGACTACATCCTACGGATTTTTCCATCAGACGAATCCATTATGGAAATGCTTAGTATCGACAAGGTACCTTGGGATGAAAACCATCATCGATCATCTTTTCTTCCTAGTCTAGATGAAATTCAGGAAGATATACACTCTATCTTCCCCCAAGATCTTGTCGAATCTCCCCAATCTCCTATACTTACCTAGGATACTACTTCCAAGGGTAATTTAGGAAACATATCTTCTATCGTCGCTATCGATATTTTGATCAAAGAAGGTATCATAGAAAATGTTCATCTTGGTGCTAATTGTTCGCCCAAGGAAGTGGAAGCTTACACCGCTTTATTTAAATAATTATGTGATGTCTTCGATTTGAGCTATGAAGAAAAGCCAGGGATCGATCCATCGATTGTTGTGCATGATATAAAAACTTACCCAGGAATTAAACTTTTACGGTAAAAACTTCGCCCGGTTCATCCTAAGAAAACCGCGACCATAAAGATAGAGGTTGAAAAACTATTGAAATCTGGCGTTATCTATCCTGTCCCCTTGACAGAATGGGTTTCTAACATTGTTCTGGTTACTAAAAAACAAGGAAACATTCATGTCTATGTCGATTATAGGGATCTCAACAAGGCTTGTCTGAAAGAGAATTATCCTACACCCTTTATCGACCGAATCATTGATAATTGTGTTGGCAGCATTATCTTTTCTTTCATGGATGGATTTTCAGGGTATAACCAGATTGACATTCTACCAGCTGATCAACATAAGACAACCTTCATCTACCCATGGGGGACATTTCCTTATCAGAAACTTCCTTTTGGTCTCAAAAACATTATTACTACTTTCCAGTGAGCCACGTCATATGCTTTCCATGATATCAAACATATTGGAGAACCTTACCTTGACAATTTACCCGCCCATTCATCTAATCGACAAGACCATATTGGCCATTTACAGGCCATTTTTCTTCGATGTTGTAACTACCGTATCAGTTTGAACCCCCACAAATGAATCTTCGTTGTTGAATCAGGTCGACTCCTCAGTTTCATTGTCTCCAAATATGGGATTAGGGTGGATCCCTTAAAAATCAAAGATATTCTCTCTTTACCTCCTCCCATCAATCTGACCCAACTCCAAAGTTTGCAAGGGAAATCAAACTTTCTTCATCATTTTATATGTAATTACACTGAGCTTACTAAAGGATTTATGTGATTGTTGCAGAAAGACACTCATTTCATCGGAGATGACACTACTCAATGATATTTTGATGCTCTCAAATGCGCATTGACCCATACACCTCTCTTGCATCCTCTAAATTATGCATGAGATTATATCCTTTATTTGGCAGCCTATAATTCCACTATTTCTATGGTGTTAGTTCAAGAGGATCCTAATGGTGACAAACATGTGATCTATTATCTAAGTAATAGTCTATCCAGTCCCGAGCTCTGATATTCACATGTTTAAAATATGGCTCTGGAAGTTGTCAATGTCATCCAGATATTTCACCATTAAATCTTGTTACACACTACCACAATCGTTGCGGATTAGAACCCCATGTACCATATCATGAAACGTCAAGTCCTTGGGGGAAAACATTTCAAATGGATCGTTATTCTTCAAGAATTAAATCTCGATTTTGACAAATCAAAAGCTAAACAATCATTGGTTTTTGCATAACTTATCTACGATCTTCCCCATGTTAATGAAGATACTATGACCATTGAATCTCTTCCCAATGAATCTATGTTCCTCATTAGCACGTCAGACCCTTGGTATGGAGATATTCTTCTCTATTTTTCATACCCAACGTTTTTAGCCCGATATCTCCCATGAAGAACATCATCATATTCGCCACCATTCTAAACGCTACCTTATCATCGGTGACACTTTTTATCGCTGTGGTATTGATACCATCCTACGACGTTGCTTAAACCACGATGAGGCTAAGCATGTTTTAAACGATTGTTACCTTGGAGCTTGTGGCAGTCACCGTTCTAGGATGGCTACAGCTCATAAAATCTTATGTGCTGGTTAGTTTTGGCCCTCCATCTTCAAAGATTGTATTGAGGCTATCAAAATATGCCCACCTTGTCAAGTTTTTCACAAAAATGCACGAACCCACCCTGCTCCGCTACATCCCATTATTTCCATCAGCCCTTTCACCAAATGGGGCATTGATTTTATGCAATGTAAGCCTACCTTAGCCGGGGGGCACAGTTATATCATCATTTCCATTGATTATTTCACTAAATGGGATGAGGCTATGCCTACATTTCTTAATGATGGTCGTATTGCAACTCTCTTCATTTTTAACCACATCATCACTCGCTTTGGTGTTCCAAAATACATTGTCACTGATCACGGTTCACATTTTCAAAACCATATGATGAGTGAGTTACATGTCAAGTTGGGTTTTTTCCATGAAAACTCATCCCCCTACTATCCTTAAGAAAACAAACAAGTTGAAGCTATCATCAAAGTCCTTAAAACCATGATTCAACGCATGGTGGGGGAAAACAAAACTTCTTGACACTTACAAATTTTCTCTGCCCTCTGGCCTTACCGCACCTCAATGAAAACTGCAACTGGATTCATTCCATTCCAATTGGTATATGGAGTCGAAGCAATGCTACCAATCGAGTGTGAGATCCCTTCATTGAAACTCACTGTAGAACTCCCACCTCACACCTTTGCTGAAGATGATCGATTCCTATATTTAACTAATTTGGATGAAACATGTTGCTATGTTTCTCTCATTAACAAGACATATAAAAAATGAATAAAGATTTAGTATGACAAATCCGTTCAACATCGTACTTTCACAGAAGGAGACCTAGTCCTCGTTTATGACCAAGCTCATGACAAGCTAGGGATAGGAAAGTTAGAACCTCTATGGCATGGACCCTATATCATAAAACATGTATTACATAGAGGTTCCTATGAACTAGTTGACTACGATGGAATATATCTCGGTGAACCTAGGAATGGGATTTACCTCAAGAAGTACTATGCATAAAACACTTGGCATGTTTGTTTTGTACACTATTGTACTATATTTTTTTGATTTGGTGTGTCTTTTCTCTTGCGTGTGCGAATTTTTTTTTAGCCGCTTATACTTTGTCTTGTGATTGCTTGCATGGATGACATCTCCCTTTCCCATCTTTGACGGGTTTGTGGATGGCGCTAGTTGACACATGAAGAACATTGATTATGAATCTTGGGTCATTTACCACTCTGATGAGTTGGTGAGTTCAAGAGGCATTTGCCTAGGATCGAAAACCAATAACGTAGAAGAATATCACATCGTCATTGTACTTCTAACTGAGGCCTCCTCTCTAGTTATATCTTATATAATCATCAACCTAGACTCTGAACTCATGGTTTGTCAGCTTAATTGAGTTTACATCATTCACAATACTATCCTATTGCGTCTCCACCTAAGAGTTCATCATCTTGAGAGAATGTTTGAATTTACACAATACGGGAATATACCAAAAGAACTCAACACAACATTTGATTCGCTAGCAAATTATATTTTGGATCGGTATCTTGTGCATAGATAAAACTTTTAAAAGAAGATGAATCACATATACATTAAAAACATCACACAAGATAAATTATAACATCATTGGCACCACAACACTCATATATATATATATATATAATGCGTGATAGAAAAAGTTTGTTTACATCAAAAAGTACATAATAGGGCAAGATACGGCCTCTCATTCCCATGATATCGTCATGAAAAGACTACAAAACATATGGAGTATCCTAGTCCTCCTACACCATGTTGTGCTCCGAGAAGCACACCACTGCACATGCCACTCGTCGAAGCAAGTGGTTCAAACTCTCAGGAACCCTTATTGTATGCCTCTGCAGATGAAGAGGTACGTCTTGCCTCCAGAGAGGTGGGACACCCATAGTGAGACCTCAGAGGTTCCTCTCAACCTCTCGGGGTCCTCCCATTGCCACCTCATGCTCCACAACCATCTACATATATCCACGACTCCCTAGTGTCGACATATATGCCAGACGTGATGCACCTCTATCTGTATGATGAAACAAAACATATGTTAAAATCACTCTTTGTACATATAAAAATAATATAAAATATAAGATCAAAAACACATGACAAGGTTTGGTTTTCATACCTGACATATCCCATTTGATACCCTCTGGAAGAACAAAGTCCACACTACCCCAGAAATCTACTCTGACATATGGAAAGTCCTCGATAACAATTAACTGCCTTCTCCACCAAGCAAAGAAGTCAGCCATGAAATTGAACTCTAAGTCGGTCCCCAATCTCAGGGACACACTTTTCCATATTTCCATACGTGGCTCAGTCGTCGGTCGTGCCATCAACACAATCTGTGGCTGCATCTGGGGTATTCGCTCTAAAATGAACGAAACTAGGAAAGAACCATAACCAAATTTGTTATGCCTCCAAATCCTACACTTTGTAATCTGGTCCTTCATGTTCTGAAGGAATCCTACATTCCAGTTAAATTATCTAGGCTCCACACATTGTAGATCATAAGACATTTGATATTTTGAAGACAAATGTGCACTCATACTACCTGCCAGGTTGGTAATGGAAAATCAAAATAGATCTTAGTGCCAAATCTCTCACATCCTTGATCATGATCCATCCCCCGACTAATCGTGACCCTCGAATACAGTGGTCAACCACATACACCTCGATAGGCTATGGAGTTTCCCGTTGCCCAGACAAAATGATAGGAGCCCATCTTCTCGATAGGATGATAAAAAAGTACACATCATCGAGTTCAATTTTGAGCAATTGTGGTCCAATATAGAATGCTTATTCTTTATCATCCCATAGTCCAATCAATTACTCAAGTAATAAAACTTCTTACTTCATCTTTTGTAGTTTAAAATACTTGAGGAGGCCACAATTCCTCAAAGCATCCCTTTCTTGAGGGTTTTGCAATGCGGAGATATCATCGATCTCGTGCTCATGTTCTTTCCATTTAATCACGGTTCTAATCCGTGTAAACTGCAAAAACATTCATTTAAAATCCTTTAGTCAATCTCTTATAGAAAACAATTGGGTATTTTTAGCCTAAAAAGAAACATTTTGTTTAGTTATGCGTCAACGCTCCCCTAAGCTTATCCACAAGGTGCTAGCGCTCCCTAGGCACATGCACCAGAGTGTCGAAAACATGATCGATTCTCCCCTCACCCCTTTGAGGGAGCACTGATCTAGTTCGACGCCTAGGGCTTCCTAAGGAGCCCATAATAGTCTAAAAACTACCTAAAATACAATTTAAACCATGAGAAATGACTAGAATGGTTAAGTGACCAACCTGGTCCAGACAGATTAAAAAATGGGCAACCACAATTCCGGTGCTCACAGCTTGAAAATCACCCTCCATGGTTGAAAATACCAAATATAGAAGAAATTGGTGAAAATTAAATGGTAATTGAAATTTCTAACCCTGTTTCACTATTATAGGGTTGCATTTTTACTAATATAAAGTTTCTTTTGGGTTTCTAAATCTTTTTTTTGAGGAGTCACTAATACCCTGGATGCAGAATTGTCTATAGTTGCAGTTCTCGAAGCAGTATATTTTTTGATAAACCTTGTAACACTAACGAGCACGGTCTTTGTTCTTTCTCAGACTCAAGAAAACTTTAGAATGTAACCGAGCAAACTTTTATCTCTTTTTCAGATTCATAAAGTTTACACGAAAAAGGAAACCCCTGAAGTCTCCTTTAAGCTCTTTTCAGACTCTCTAAACATGAAAATATTGTCGAGTGATCTTGCTTCCTTTTACACTCGTTTAAAAGGTTTTGAAAGGGAGTCTCCCGAGTAGCAGTTTATCTCTTTTTCAGACTTCAAAGACTAAATTTATGAAAAATAACAACCCTAGAGTCATCTTTAAGTTCTTTTCAGACTCTCTAAACATGAAAAACCATCGAGTTTTCCTTCTCTACACTCTTTAAAATCACACATTGAAGGGAGCATATGGGAACAAACCCTTACTTCTTCCAGTTCGTTAAAAAAAGGAAGAGGGACTTACCGAAGGTGAGTTATATCGAGTATGTGTTATCTTCCTCGAGCTCGTAAAAACAAAAAGAGGTAATCATCTATCTGGATGGGGGAAAATTGAAGGAAGCAAGCCAAGATATCTTTTATAATTGTCACAAGCCACTCTTGTAGTCTCCCTTGAACATGACACATTTTTTCAACCATTTTGAACACTTGATAACCTGTTGAACCTCTGCACACTGAACCAATCCCTTGCATCGCTTTCACTCCTTTAGGTCACCTGATGAATATAGAAGTATCCACTGCATTATGTTTTGGTCCATGTTGCGTTTAGGCTATCGATTCATGTTGTGCCTCGGTGTTCAAAGGAAGTATCTTCCTCGAGATTGAACCATCAAAAATTTTCAGTTTCAATACCCGTGTTAGTCCATACTCATTTGATTCACCATCTTACATCTCTATGTCAGTTTCGTGTCATTGATGGGGGATACATCAAGGCCCTCCTTCAACGAGTCTTTTCCTATTGACCTCAACACATCATCCAAGAATTTTACTTAGAAACTAGTTAGTACCTTGGAACCTGCATGCCTCAATGGCATGCCTCCTCGCCTCCAACAATAGGTTTACATCATTGACCTCTAATCGGATGATTCCACAAATGTTCAAATTCAATTGTTTTTCACATTTGTTGGATTATACTAGAGTACCTTGGGAATCATTTACATCATTGGTTATTTCCCTTGCGCTTGTTAATGATTTACCTCATTGACCGGTAATCAAGTGGTTTCTACCATGTTCGACATCAAAACACTAATTCACATGGTTAGATTCGTACTACATTGGGATTGGAACGAAGAAATTGGGTTAATATTTCACTTTGTTATCTGCTTTCCCAGGCTACGAATGAAATATTTTGAGCATACTGATATACTATCACATAGATCCACTTTGTATTGGTCTGTGGCTATGTTTTATCATCTTGTAGATCCACTGTGTATTTTTCATGGCTACGATCAGTTCATTTCGTGGAGGTATAGATCCACATTGTATCTTTGGTGGCTATACCCTTAGTCAATATGATTATGGGTCCACAATGTATTTAATGGCGGCCATACCTTAAGTCCTTTGTCACCCAAGCATAGTCATACCTTTCTTGGGTTTGAAACATATGATAATATTTGTTTGATGGTTGTTTGCAGCTTCTACCAAGTTCTTTGAATCCATACCCTTTGTTTGAAAATATACAAAGCGCTTCAGTCATCAGCTTATGTCTTCTGACTTTGAACTTTGGGGGGAAATCTATTACATGTCAAAATTCCTCACTTCGATAATGACCCATCATCATTATCCTAAGTGTCGCAAGTATCACACTTTTGTCGCAAGTGTCACAAACATTGTATTTCCATCTTGCATGTGTCACATTGCGGATGACACCATAAGAACACTTGATAAACCATATAAGGCATGTTAGAAAGGGAAAACACATCATTTGACAAGATTATACATTATTTTACCTTGAAGAATGATCATCTTAAACGAATTTTTGGAGATCAATGCTCCCCTGGTAACATGAAGGGAGCGCTAGCACTCCCTTCTCGCTCAACAGGGAGTGCTATAACACTCTATTGACAGATTTAAGGGAGCATCGATCTATTGAGAGAATATTGGGGAGAAATCCCCCTTATCTCTATAGACAATTAAAAAGCATCCGAGTTGGTTTGGCTCGAATCCAAGTTATAGGATATATCTAAGGGAAATACCACAATTTATGGATTCATATCCTCAACTTATTTCAAATATAACTAAGGTGGTTGAGCCTCTCAAAGCCTATAAAAGGAGGCATTCTCATGGTGAAAGGGGGGGAGAATATCAGTGAAAAGTATTTTCATTATGATCGTGGATATTTCGAGTAAGGGGTTGGACAAGGAGGACTTGGTGTGTCTATTGAATCTGCATCTACGAATTGTAAGTACCTTGTTATGTTCTCATTAATATATGATTAGCCTGTTTCCTTCAAGTTTGTGTACTATTTCATAGGCTTGTCTCTTCTTGATAAATCTAGCTTAAACTAATCTTGGTAGGATAGGAAGCATGTATTGTCTTTGTTGTCTATTGAATTACATAAATCATTAAAGGGAATTGAATATCAAGTTCATCCTGGACCAAGAAAGGACAAACTTGAGAAAAAGGTACAACATGCTTTCTTCCTCTTTTTCCTTTGATTAGTTTAGCTATATTTAAAGGAATGGCAGTGTTCAATGTTAGCATTTTTCTGTCTTGGTCATAGGGTTCTAGGACCCAAGAGGACATTCACATGTCCGCATGAGAATTTTCCTACAACACTTAGCAATTTGAAAACAAGAAGTGATGGATAATCGAACATTCAACTTCGTTGTTGTTGGAGAAATGGAATGCATTCTTATTATATGATGCACTCTATGATTCGATCACAAGAACCAATAAGAAATCGATCAATTCACTGAGAAAAGAGGTGAGAAAGGGTAGGCTATGAGTGAACGGGTAAGCTTTGTAGGTAAAGAACAAGATACGGATTTCGCAAGACCAAGATAAGATATTTGAAAGCGTTAGAGACAATAACTTTGCATACATAAGAGTCGACCCATTGCATTAATAGATATGTCTAGAGAGCCCTAAAGCGCATGCAAATCCCACAACTAAGGGTTATATAAAATATTCTTCAATGAGATCGATAACTACTTATGCATAAAGTAAGTCATTCACTGATTCAAGGTGATAAACTCGCTTATCTGTCTTCCTCGATGCTCTCTCTAATTATAGTTCCCTTGACCTAGCTACTGGGTGAACCACTGGAACAAGATTTTCTTAATCCTTTCTACTTTCCTTTGCTCCCACCCCTATGACCTACCTATGCCTCTACATCACTCCTTGGAACAATAGGATATGCCTAAAAATACACTTGGAACACTATAAAATGTTGGAACAAATCCTATAGGAACTATAGGGGATAACACAACATCTTATCTGAGAACACGCATAGATGTTGGAGCATAAATCCTAGGAATAGCAAGGAAGGACAAAACAACACTTGTAGGAACGTTGCTCTTGTCAAAACAAATGTTTATGCACATTTGGGAACATGTGGAAATGCTAGAACAATATAATGGGATCAAGAGCTTATGTGGTAACATCATTTCTATGATCACTTCCAAATACGATTGGTGTTGGTTCTATATAAACAAAATCATACACTAGACCTACCCCATCCAATTCTTATCTATACTTTGCTACTCGATCAATTGGGTATGGAGGTGTAAATTGATCACCATGGGTTGGGTAAGTCAAAATAATGCAAGATTTATAATAAATGGAATGATCAAGATAGAAGTGGTAGATCAACAACAAGCAAAAGTTTATTTATCTCACAACAGAGTTCAATCAGTGCAAGGTACGTGTACCGATAGTTGGTTTCTATAGTGCATTGAAAGAATTAATGGAGCTTGATGCCCGGAGTTAGATTTTAAGTTTTCAATGAATGAAACAAAGAAAAATAATAATAGAAAAAAATATGATCCTATAACTCTACAATCAGAGAATGGGTATGAAACTAGGGCTTTCTGAGCCTCATTTCAAAAAACTGATAAAATATCTTGTAATAATAAATTCATGGCCAAAGAAAAAAAAATGATTTTCTTCCATGTGCATTGCTATGTGATGGATTTCTTACCGCGTCCTCACTTTTCTAAATACCTTGTTTTTGTATATTTGAATACCTTGTCTATATGTAAAAAGCACATAGTGGGAGCTCTCACGACTCAATTTCAGTCCACCAGACACCCAAACCCCTAATGAACACATAGAGGAAAGTTAGAAAACACCTTCTCTTTACAAGAAAACTAAAATTGCTCTGATAGTGCCTTTCTTCAACACGCCAAAACTTGAGAGAGAGAATGAAAACGAAAGAGACGGTAACCAACCTTGAGAGAGTTGAAGAAAATAAAAGATAGAACAATGAAAAATGCAACACACGATGGATCAAACTACGAGGGTGCTACCTTGAATGCGTAGACCTGCAACATAGACCTGTTGGATCAAACTACCAGGATCATTAAGTGTCGTCGTCGATATAATTATCTCTCTTGTTTAATAGGATCAACCCATACATTCTCGTACATACAATGCTTAAAGTATTGATATTATGGTAGCTATGGGAGGTATTAACCTCCACTTGTGACCTTTGATGAGATTAGAATATTCTAGGAAGTAAGAAGAACCCTAAAAGACTTGGACATAACTCTAGAAGTAAAGTCAGCTAAAGAGAATATTTTATATTGAGTCTTTAGCCTCCATAAAGAGAAGTCATCCCACACAACCTGAAGAAAGCAGTACAAATATAAGGCGCTAGAGCTCATTTGGAACACACAAGTCGCAACTGTAGAACTCCAGTAGTGCGGAAGTCTGAGGAGCAACTGCAACTGTAGTTATTACAACCTGTGATTTCAATCTTTTTGGGTTGGAATTTCTGATTAGTCTTGGTTATATTTTCTTGGTGCATTAGTCGTGGTTGAATATTGAATTGCTACCAGAATTCTTCTCTCTGTCAAGGTCAAGGTACTCGGGGGTGGCATTTGTGCCTATGGTTGGGTGACAATATTGCTATATTGTCTATGGTTAAATGAGCACACCCACTTTTCTAACAGGTTATGGGCCCACACCTCCTTCATTCATTCTAACCACTGGAAGAAGCTAAGATATAAGGTTATCAAGCTCATTGAAGAACTGTTGCTAGGGTTTCTAACAGGTGCAGTTACTAAAGCACTACCACTAGGGTTATTGGTAGGTGCAGTTGCAAAAACCCTAAAACTCTTGCCCAACACCTTATGATGGAACACCTTACTCAAGGAGAAGATATTCTAGTGCGCCTTAGTCCAGTGCACCTCTTGGCACTTTCAGAAGGAAAAAACTTCAAGATTGAGATTTTGGGTCAAAGTCAAAGTTTGACCAGTTATCAGTCAACATAAATCATGAATGAAAAGATGGATCATCTACACTATTCAGCTCTCATAGGAAATATTGAAGATGACATGTGGATAATTGACATTGGAGCTTCCAGGCATATGATAAGAGACCAAGTCAGACTCTCTAATCTGAATGAAAAGAGGACATCCTACAAGGTAGAACTTGGAGATAAGAACACCTATCCAGTCAAAGGAATTGGTCAAGCCTCCATCAAATTGAAAACATGTAACAATGTTCATTTGATAAATGTCTTATATGAACCTATTTTAGAAAAGAATATTGTATCCATATATTTCCTAGAAGACAAAGGAAACATAATAGCCTTTGTAGATGGAAAAGTATTATATTGGTCTAGAGACTCCAACATAGATAACGCTAGAGTTATTGGAACCCGTGAAGGAAGACTATATAGACTACTAGAATAAAATGATGAAGCTCGTGTACATGATGAAGTCAATCCCAATTTACTTTGGCATTGAAGGTATGCTCATATCAAATATCAAGCATTACCTTTCCTCGAAAAGATGGTTGAAGGAATACCAGAACTACAATCTACACATGAAGGAATTTGCAAAGGATGTGCTCTTGGCAAAAATGTTAAGAAACCATTCTCAAGAAACAATAATATATCTAAGGAAAACCTAGATCTAATACATTCAGAGGTTTGTGGTTCGATGCCAGTCAAATATCTAGGAGGTTCTCCTTACCATGTAATCTTCATAGATGATTACTCAAGAAAGACTTGGTTATATCTCTTTAAGACAAAGGACGAAGTTTTCAACAATTTTCAATAATTCAAAGCAGAGATAGAGAGCCTCACAAACAAGAAAATCAAGACTTTGAGAACAGATAATGGAGGAGAATACACATCCAAGGAATTTGTTTCCTTTTGCAAATCAGCAGGGGTTAGGAGGGAGCTAACTATTCCTCATAATCCTCAACAAAATGATGTATAATAAAGGTGTTAGAATATGATGGATGTGCTCGTTTTACCATAGACAATATCACTATTTTCATCCAACCATAGGCCAAAGCCACCCTCCGAGCACCTTAACCTTGACAAAGAATCACTTTGGAATCAAACCCTAGGATAGATATCCAAACAAAGGGTGGCGCACATTTCTCCAAGGATAGCGCACCAAACAAGAGCTGATCAGATAGTCCAAATCATAACCAAGATATAGTCCAAGCCAAAACGTAATCTACTAGCTGCAGCAACTTCAACGACAACGCTCCTCCAAACCTGTGCACAAACTGGCTAACTGTAGTGTGCACAAGTGATCTCTGCAATTCTGAGAATGCCTGCCAGAATGAAGATTGGCCTCCTATATTTATACTAATTCTGGCTAACTTCCTGGGCCGACTTCTCATTTTGGGTACCTATATAATATTTCTTCTGGCTGACTTCTTCTCTTGGAGGCTAATAACCTAATACAAATTATCTCCTTGAGTTGACTTGTCTTCTAGGGTTATTAGCCAAATCATTAGGGTTTCTTCTTGCTTCCTAGAATATTCTATTCTCGTCAAGTTTACATGTGAAGGTAAATACCTCCCACAACTACCATAATATCAACACTCCCTCCTAGATAGGGAGGTATTGAAGACAATGGTCTTGATCACAAACATACCATTGAATCAGTAGCATCATCATAGTCGTACAGACTATCTCAAGATTAGATCATGAGCACCATCATCATTATCAATGTCATCAACTGCATCATCTCTCGAAACCATACTCCATCTGAGTAATCAAACACGATGTTAGATAAGTCACTCACTCCATAGAGTGACACAAGAACCATTCTTCTAAGCCAGACATATGTCCTAGAAGAATAGATGTCCTGGACTATTTTCCGTCTGAGAAATTTATGTTCATTGATCATCCATATAGCTGATAATAAATTCCAACACTGTTGATAGTCTTCAAGGCAATTGGAACAATATCATTTAATAGAACACAACTGCATCTATCCATAGTAGTACACAACTACAATCCAGTGGTACACTACCACACCAAGTAGAACATAGATACTTGATCAATGACATATAATCACAATCAATGGAACACATCCACCATAGTAGCATACATCTATTGTCCAGAGACATACATTCTCCATAAAAATCATCTGATATCAACCTGCACATAAAACGTTATTATGATATAAAATGAATCATATGGGCCATTCTTCCACTCACATCTGTGAGATCTAGAAGAGCATCTACCCTCAGAAAGTCAAACATCAATGATGAGCTATCTGGACTATTCTTCTCAAGCAAGGAAGAATAATTGTCTTGATTTCTGAGCCTGGACCATTCCCCACCCTGGTCCATTCCTCCTGCACTAAAAAAATTGCAACCTGGAGAGAATGAGTCTTCCCTAGGGAATGTCTATCACTAATTGTTGAATATGGACCATTCACTTATCTGGACATTCCTCCACCACTAAACAAAGTGAAACCTGGAGAGAATGAATCTTCCTTAGGGAATGACTGTCTGGACCATTTCCTTGGGAAATGACTATCCTGCACCAACCTCCAAAACAAACCATTCTTCAAAACTGCTCATAACTGTGAGATTTGAAAGAATGACTGTCCAGCGAGGTGGACTAGTCTTCTTGAGTAACCCTCAAGAAGAGAGATTGTCCTAGACCATTCCCCATGTTAACCACAATGGTAAATCGTTGTCTATGGCACATCAACAATACATCGAACCATTTTCATTACGAAAATGACCATTCGATCTGGAGCATTTTCTGAACTAGAAAATGCCTGTCCGTCAGAAATATCAAACCACATTCCGAACTGGAAAGGAACTTCTCATCCTGGACCATTTTTCGAACAGAAAAATGACTGTCCATGAATCAATAACACATCAGTGCTCCCTCCCAACCTGGGAGTCGTCTCTTCCTTTTTCAATAAGGAAGTCATCTCCACGAGCTCTAGCTTGAGTATGCAAACTCTTTCACCTTGGATAGAGGATTTACCAAAATGTATGCTTATCTGCTCATATGTGGAGATATATATATATTGGAGAACTACTTCTCTTTTCTAGACTTCATCATGGAGAGTGTAATTCTTGATCTCAAATGTACTTCAGTCTTTCTGGAACACTGGTTTTATCTGAAGGCTTCATATAGCTCTGATCAATATAGTATATCATTATTGGACTCATCTTTTGTTCCCTGCTAGCTCATAACATCGTGGCAAGGCTCAAACTGGAACATATCCATGTGGCACTTCTTCTGTCATCATGAGATCTTTGTCATGGATTGGCAATCCATCATTCTAGAGTTCCGAGTAATCATACCTGGATATAATAAAAAAGGTTTTCACCACACTTCTGATGTTCATTGGAGGTTCTCCACCAAGTTGTCTTCTTTCATCTGCATACAAGAGTCACTTTCTGGTATACCTCAAATCCTTGAGGTTGATATTCATATGCTCTTTGTTCAATTATTATGGAGAACAGTCTTTGTCAATCTCATGGATATTGTGGACGATATAATGGCTCATGTAGAGGTATGTCTGGTTTACTGGAACAAGCAGTCATCATAGTCTTCTCCCTCCATCTAGGAGAACCTCTATTTCTGGATCTCGCAATGCTTACATTCATAAGTATTTTCATACACTATTCTTCATCACAAATTTCAGTTCCTCTGCGTGATTTCTCTTAGTGAGTTCATATCAGGCTGGTAATCTTGTGATTCTTCATACAATGGCTGGTTGTTCTCGATTTTCTTTCTTTCATCATAGGATCATGAATGTGGATGGAAAACCAAGGATACTTTAAGGCTTCTTTTCGA
>JZKD02S1675588.1:33328-46331 GCA_000966675.3 Picea glauca
AACTAAGGTGGTTGAGCCTCTCAAAGCCTATAAAAGGAGGCATTCTCATGGTGAAAGGGGAGGAGAATATCAGTGAAAAGTATTTTCGTTTTCATCGTGGATCTTTTGAGTAAGGGGTTGGACAAGGAGGACTTGGTGACACTGATGCATTTGCATCTACAGATTGTAAGTACCTTGTTATGTTCTCATTAATAAATACTTGGCCTGTTTCCTTCAATTTTGTGTACGATTGCATAGGCTTGTCTCTTCTTGATAAATCTATCTTAAACTAATCTTGGTAGGATAGGAAGCATGCATTGTCTTTGTTTTCTATTGAATTACAAAACTCATTAAAGGGACTTGAAGATCAAGTTCAACCTGGACCGAGCAAGGACAAACTTCAGAAAAAGGTATAACATGCTTTCTTCCTCTTTTTCCTTTGACTAGTGTAGCTATATTTAAAGGAATGTCAGTGTTCAATGTTAGCATTTTTTTGTCTTGATCATAGGGTTCTAAGATCCAAGAGGACATTCACATGTCTGTAGGAAAATTTTCCTACAACAGAAATTGGCGACCATACTGGGGAGTGAAACTTTCAGTTTCAGTTTCTTTCCTTGGTCTTGTCTTGGCCTTTGCTCATCTTTAGATCCTGCTCACTGTATTTTTCTCTTTTATACATTTGTTGTCAGTCCTAAAGTCATCTCAAACTGATTAATGATTAAGCCTTCCTTAGTTTTTATTTTTTGGGTTGATTCTTTTTCATTCTCAGAGAACCGCGCCCCTCTTCCTTTACAACTAGAGCGTTGATTTCAGTATCGATGCTCCTCTGCAGTGCTTCAAGGAGCATTGTAGCACTCTGGTGTTGATACAACCAGAGTGTCGGTTTTCCTCTCTTTTGAAAATGGTTGGATATCTATGTTGGGTGTGACTTTTTGGGTTTTTCCTTATGCTCAGGACTTGGTTTGTTAGTTTGTGTCTTCTATAAATCCTGCAACATGTTTCTTTTTAAGTTTTTTTTTTTTTATCTTTGTTTGGAATTTTTAAAATACTTCCTTGTTTTGAAATCATTATTTATGTTTAAGATTTTGAGTTCATTTTCAATACTTTATCGTTCATCTGATCATTTGAAAGTTATTACAAGGAAGCTCAAAGATCTTTGTACTATTCCATCTTGGTCTTTGATCTTGTTATCTTTCCAAGCAAATTTCTGGAGTGATTTTTTATTATTTCAACTTTATTTTGAAATTTTTGGATTTGTTTTTTACTTCTTATTTGATTGTTGTGAGGGTGCTATTTTTGTTTGTGTGATGCTTGCTTCCCATTGTCTGCAAAAACTGCAATAGTGAAATTTTGTTGGCATAAGAAGCATTTAAATCAAGTCAATTAATTTTCATATTCAAGCAAAAAGATATATTTTCATGATTGGTTTTTGGATATTAGAAACAATTTCTGGAGAATTTAGTTATGAATCAGATTCTTGTTGAAGAAGATTGCATGAAATTTATGCATTCTTGTGTTTGATAGTGAAAGAAGGAAAAGTTTTCTCCTTCCCATAAATAGAAGTTCATTGAAAGAAACAATTGCTTATCATTTTTTATTTTTCTTCTTTGGGATTTGAGTCTTAACATCATCAGTTTCACTCTCGTTCACCTCGGAGTAAAGAACAACCACTAAAATCAACGCTAATTAAAATTGATCTAGAAAATTTTATTTTTTAGATTCTTCCACCAACATTAGACTAGGATTAGCACTTTGGATTAGGCTATGAGTACAACTCTACAAAGAATTCAAAACCAACTTAGCATCTTGCGATAGGGAGAGAAAATCCCATTTTCGTATAAGCATAGCTGGGATCCCCCTCTCACACAGGGGTTATGCACGAGGTCATGTTCAGGAGAGCCACGAAGATTGTCCCTCTGAGGTTTAACCATTCGTAGTAGTAAGATTGTGTATTGGGAGGTTCAACTGTCTTCATTTGGTCTCGGTTATTGATGAATTATGAATCCGTTCGAGATCCTTAGGAGTTCTACCGGTCCACTTATCCTCAGTTCTCTTGAAGGATTTCAGACTTGTTATCATACCCATAGTACATACGTTCGGACTAGACTATCGACTGTACCTTCCCAGAGGCTGATTGTGAGTTGGTGTCCTTAGTAGCCATAATATTTAGGGTCTTTACATAAGGTGACGGTGAATGGAAGTCTTCGTTGTACCTGGAAAATACGTTTATCAAACTCACTTGGGCTCCTTGGAGGGTAAATCCACAATTATTGTGTGGAAGCTTGCACCAAGGCGTAAGTTCGTTAAGTAGGTTGCCAACGTAACTGTTCCACCCGCTCATATCCTAGCCCCTTCTCAATTTTATCACTCGATGTTGGATTTCATCACCAACTAGTCGGTCATTGAGAGAAGGTTTAATTGGTTGTTGGTTTTTCTAGATTGTTTAGCATGTGTTGTTGATTTATTGAATAATCTGTCAAGATTGGGACCATAGAAGATCAAGGTCTTCGTAGATCATGTAGGATGCAAGGGTTGTCTCTGGAAGGCTACAAACCCTTACCTCCTAATTCACCAGAAGACATTTATTGTGAAGAGATAGAAAATCGCTACGATGCTGGAAGCGCTTCTACCCCTTTGTTAGAAAATCCTGAAAGCGCCTTGGTTATGGTTGAAAATTCCATTCCTCGTACTACCCCTATGTTGGAAGCTCCTCTCGAACCACTTCTTGTTCGATTGGACTCGTTCAGTAACATAATACAAGAAGAAGTTCAACATTTTCCGTTAAGGCCATATACCGAAACAAAGATGGAAAACACAGAACATGATTATGATAAGTACATAACTCCTATCCAGTCTGCTGGCATGGAAAATCCACAATAGACACATGTTCGTTCCATATGGAAGACTCCATCAGGACATGATCTTTATGAACATTTTGACTTTAGTCGACCACCTCTTGATCCTCATGCCCCTCTTGCCTATGTTGATGTTGAGGTAGGACTGTCCGATCAAACTATTAGTCATCCCATTGAGCAAGTAGTCGATCTTTCTACTACATCAACACAAATCCAAATTAATGTTGGAGTTGTAACACCTAATCATGCACAAGGTACTTCAACCATTACTTCCACCACTACACCTCTTCACACTACATCTCCTTATGTTCCATAGAATCATGTTGCAACACCTTTACATCATAGAATGTATACCCTTTCCATACACACATGATCAATTATGGGACAAATCCTGACTGGGGGCAACCATCATCTAGTTGGCCTGCCCTCCTGGAGGACAACCACCCTTGCACATACATGTCGGGGGACAACCCCCTTTTATTGGTCAAACCACAGTTGCCACACAACCTATGGTAGGGGGCAACCCTCTTTTGTCGGAAACCCTTAACAACCCCGGGGAGTAACTCAAGGAGGTGCATTTAATCAACCTTACCAAGGGGGGAAATAATACCATAACCCACAAGGAGGAGTACTAAATCTCGTTCCTTCTGGATTATATTTTGGATAACCTTATCCGAGTGTCCCAAATCCCACATGGGGTCCTCAAGGACAACAAACTTATCCTCCCTAAGGGTCAAATGTTTACCCTCCACAAGGACAAAATTTTTACCCTCCTCAAGGGAAAACTATTTATCCCCCACAACCTAGTCAACTGACTTATGCTCCTCAAAATCAACTAGGTTTCCCTCTGCTCATGAATGTTCCTCAACAACAATTGAATCCTGCCTATACCTGTCAATAACAACCATATATGGGAGGACCTACTAGATACAATTACCCACCTCAACTAGTTTACGACCCCACTAGTGTCCCTATGCCACATCAATTTCACCCTTAGGTTAACCAACAACTATATTTTCTTTCCACACTAGATCTACGAAATTTGTCTCGGTTGACAAACGATCCCATATTATATTTTCCTTTATGGCCGGTAATTCCTACTAAATTACCTTCTGACATCCCCAAATTTGATGATAAACCTAGGGAATACATGAACAACCATGTTATGACATTCCATATATGGTTTTCATCAAAATCCTTAATGGATGATTCTATACGTTTGCGTCTTTTACAACACACACTCATGGGCTTCGTAGCCAAATGGTACATTGAACTTCAACATGGTTCCTTTCAGGATTTTAACTCCTTGTCTATGGCTTTTCTCACACATTTTCAATTAACCATCCTTTACGAGATGGGTACTGGACTCTTAAATTCCCTTTGTCAAATGAACTCCGTACATATCTCTGATCACATTCATGAGTGGAGACAATGATGAAGGTTCATTAAAGTGACCATTCTTAACCAATTATTGGATGAATGGTTTACTAAATCTCTTTTACCCCCAATTGCTCTCGACGTCGCCATGGGTGGTGTAGTCACTAAAGAAGAAGCCATTTCTCAAGCTCAGTATTTAGATTTGGTTTACTCCCAATATGGTACTTTGTATGAGTTAATACCAAATGCTCCCCATACTTCTACCGATCCATCCAAACCTTCTTCGAGGACACATGTGGATGGAGTCATTGGTACCATCAAAACCCAATCTTCATCACAGTCGACTGGAACAACTAATCACTCTATTTTTTCACCCATCACCAGTTTGAATCCACTCTCCTCTGCCTCCCCCCCGACTCAAATATCTTAGGTGAATGCAGTTCAATATTCCTCTTCACAACAATCTGGGGGCAAGAAGAAAATGAAAAATAAACCCCAAAAGAGTAATAATAATAATGAAAATAAAAAAACACAAACTCCCCCCAACCGCTGACAAGAAACCACAGCAAAAACTGAAATTCTCGTGTCTGATTTGTGGTGATGATCATTGCACTCGAGACTGTCCTCATCATGACGAAGTTGCAATTTTTTTTAAAGGGAATTCCCAACCTGTTGTGTTAACATAACCTTTCCCTCAATAGAAATATATGGTTTCTCAATCCCTTGCCCCTCCAGTAGGGGAAAATCAAGTAAATCCTCCTAGTGAGGAAGCCTCATTGAGTGCTCATATTTATATGTTCAATGGGATTTATTTAACCACTTGCACCACCATGTATGACACGCCGACTAAACCTGATAAATAAAAGGTCACTAACGGTACCCCACCGGATCCATCTCCTACCACCGTTAGTCCTCCATCTGGGTCACTTCAAATTGAGAAACCCACTTTAGACTCTATTTTACGCTCTCCTAAGAGCACTATTCACAAATCAACTTTTAACCCTAGTTCATGTGCTTCCGAAAAATACAACATTGTTGAAGATTTGGCTCAAGCATTGTGTGCTATGTCTACTCTTGAAGTTCTACAACACTACCCAAGTCAACGTAGAACGTTCTTGGTCGCCATCGGTGCCATTGATCCTGAGTCGTCAAATAATATCATGTTTAACCTTGACAACTTCGAGTCACAACTTTCTCACCAGCTTGCTTTTCAAATTGATGTAGTTGTTCATAACCAACACATTCACCGCACCATAGTCGATGAGGGAGCTTCCACTTGTGTCATGTCATTAGCTTGTTGGAAAGGATTAAAATCACCTGCGCTTAACCAATCCCCTATAATGTTACGAGATTTCGATGGGTGAGGTTTTCAACCTCATGGACTCTTATAGTCCTTAGCTATTCAATTGGGAGGTAAGACCATCTCTGTCGATCTAGAGGTAGTCAATTCTCCCCTTGATTACAACCTGTTATAAGGAAGAAGTTGGTTTTATGCCACAAATGTCGTCGCTTCATCGGTGTTTTGATGTGTACAATTCCCCCATCAAGGTAAAATTGTCACTATCGACCAGTTAGATTACTGCACCCCCGCCACTCGCACTGCTGCTACCAACAATATTCCTTTCTTTGGAGATAGTAAGATCACTTATGAGAGTGTTGGTGTAGGTCTTTTAAAATATTCTTCCCTTATGGGTACTTTCCCTACACCACTTCCTCCCACCACACAACACATTGCGATGATCAATATGATTTCGACTATGACATACCAATATTTCAAATCATTTGATCCTTGGGTTGTACCTACTCCTTTGGAATTTGATGCACTAGGTGACACTATGCCACTTAGTCTGACTCAGGCTTCATATGATGCTATCCAATCTACTTCTCCTTCTTTGGACAACCAACATCTTTTGGAATCCAACACTTATTCATTGCCATCTTGGTTAGATTCCTTATCCTCTGCTTTCAACTACATCCTACGGTTTTTTCCATCAGAAGAATCTATTATGGAAATTCTTAGTATCGACGAGGTACCTTGGGATGACAAACATCATCAATCATATTTTCTATCTAGTCTAGGAAGATATACACTCTATCTTCCGCCCGGTTGTTGTCGATTCTCCCCAATCTCTTATACTTACCTAGGATACTACTTTTGAGGGGAATTTAAGCAACATCTCTTCTACCGTCGCTATTGATATTTCGATCAAAGAAGGTATTGTAGAAAATGTTCATCTTGGTGTTAATTGTTCACTCGAGGAAGTGGAAGCTTACACCACTTTATTTAAATAATTTTGCGATGTCTTCACTTGGAGATATGAAGAAATGTCAGGGATCAATCCATCGATCGTTGTGTAAGAGATAAAAAATTACCCATGCGTTAAACTTGTATGTTAAAAACTTCGCCAGGTTCATCCTAAGAAAAGTATGGCCATAAAGGAAGAAGTTGAAAAACTATTGAAATATGGCTTTATCTATCATGTACCCTTGATGCAATGGGTTTCTAACATCGTTCCGGTTGTTTAAAAACAAGGAACCATTCATGTATGTGTTGATTATAGGGATCTCAACAAGGATTGTCCAAAAGACAATTATCCTACACCCTTTATCGACCAAATCATTGATAATTGCATTGGCAATGTTATCTTTTCTTTCATGGACAGATTTTTAGGGTATAACCAGATTGACATTCTACTAGTTGATCAACATAAGATAGCCTTCATCTACCCATGGGGGAAATTTTCTTATCGGAAACTTCCTTTTGGTCTAAAAAACGATGTTGCTACTTTCGAGTGGGCCATGTCATATTCTTTCCACGATATCAAACATATTGTAGAACCTTACCTCGATGATATACCCACCCATTCATCTAATCGACAAGACCATATTGGTCATTTATGGGCCATTTTTCTTCGATGTCGGTTCTACCATATCCATTTGAAACCCCACAAATGCATCTTCATTGTTGAATCAGGTCGACTCCTCGGTTTTCTTGTCTCCAAATATGGGATTAGGGTGGATCCATTGAAAATAAAATCTGTTATTACTTTACCTCCTCCCATCAATCTGACCCAACTCCAAAGTTTGCAAGAGAAAGAAAACTCTCTTCGTCATTTTATATGTAATTACGTCGAGCTTACTAAAGGATTTATGCGATTGTTACATAATGACACTCCTTTCATCAGGTATGACACTACTCAATGATCTTTTGATTCTCTTAAACACACATTGACCCATACACCTCTCTTGCATCCTCCAAATTATGCATGCGATTATATCCTTTATTTGGCATCCTCTACTTCCACTATTTTTATGGTGTTAGTTCAAGAGGATCCTAATGGTGACGACCATGTGATATATTATTTGAGCAAGAGTCTATCCAGTCTCGAGCTCTGATATTCACATGTTGAAAAGTTGGCTCTGGAAGTTGTCATTGTCGTCCAGAGATTTCGCCATTACATCATGTTATGCATTACCACGGTAATTGCAGACTCGAACCTGATGCACCATATCCTGACACATCAAGTCCTTGGGGAAAAATATTCCAAATGGATCGTTAATCTTCAAAACTTCAATCTCGAGTTTTCCAAATCAAAAGCTAAAAAATCATTGGTTTTTGCAGAACTTATCTGTGATATTCCCCATGCTGATGAAGATACTAAGCCCAATGATTCTCTTCCCTATGAATATGTGTTCCTCATTATCACGTCAGACCCTTGGTATGGATATATTCTTCTCTATCTTCAGACCCAACGTTTTCATCCCGATATCTCCCGTGAAGAACGTTGTCGTATTCGCCACCATTATAAACATTACCTTATCATCGATGACACTTTGTATCGACGTGGTATTGATACTATCCTACAATGTTTCTTAACCCACGATGAGGCTGAGCATGTTTTAAACATATTTCACCTTGGAGCTTGCGGCGATCACCTTTCTGGGATGGCTACAACTCAAAAAATCTTACGTGTCGGTTATTTTTGGCCCTCCATCTTCAAATATTGTATTGAGGTTGTCAAAAGATGCCCACCCTGTCAAGTTTTTCATAAATAAGGCATGAAACCACCTTGCTCCATTGCATCCCATTATCGCCATCGTCCCTTTCACCAAATGGGGCATTGATTTTATGCAATGTAATCCTAACTCAGCTCGAGGGCACTTATATCATCGTTGTTGTTGATTATTTCACTAAATGGTTTGAGGCTATGCCTACATTTATTAACGATGGTCGTACTACAACTCTCTTTATTTTGAACCACATCATCACTCGCTTTGGTGTTCCACAAGCCATTGTCACTGATCATGGATCACATTTTCAAAACCATATGATGAGTGAGTTACATGTAAAGTTCGGTTTTCGCCATGAAAACTCATCCCCCTACTATCCTCAGGAAAATAGACAAGTTGAAGCTATCAACAAAGTCCTTAAAACCATGATTCAATGGATGGTGGGGATAAAAAAAACTTCTTATCACTTACAACTTTTATCTTCTCTCTGGGCTTACCGCACCTTAGTGAAAAATGGAAATGGATTCACTCCATTCCAATTGGTATATGGCATCAAATAAATGTTACCAATCGAGTGTGAGATACCTTCGTTGAAACTCACTATAGAACTCATGCCTCACACCTCTGTTGAAGGAGACCTAGTCCTCATTTATGACCAGGCTCACGACAAGCTAGGGACTTGAAAGTTAGAACCTATGTGGTATGGATCCTATATCATAAAATGTGTATTACATAAAGGTTTCTATGAGCTAGTTGACTACGATGGAATATCTCTTGGTGAACCTATTAATGGGATTTACCTCAAGAAGTACTATGCATAGAACCCCTGACATGTGTGCTTTGTACACTATTGTACTATATTTTTTTTTTATTTGGTGTGTATTTTCTCTTGCGTGTGCAAATTTTGTTTTAGCCGATTATACTTTGTCTTGTGATTGTGTGCGTAGATGACATCTCCCTTTCCCATATTTGATGGGTTTGCATATGGCGCTAGTTGGTACACCCAGAACATTGCTTCTATGGCTTGGGTCATTTACCACTCTGGTGAGTTGGTGAGTTTAGGAGTCATTTTCCTAGGATCAGAAACCAATAACATGGAAAAATATCACGTTGTCATTGAACTTCTAGCCAAGACCTCCTCTATAGGTATATCTCATATAATCATCAACCTATAATCTAAACTCATGGTTTTTCAACTTAATCAAGTTCATGTCATTTGAAACCCTGACCTATTGTGTCTCCACCTAAGAGTTCACCGTCTTGAGAAAATGTTTGAATTTACACAATACAGGCACATACCAAGAGAACTCAACACAACGTCAAATTCGCTAGAAAATTATATTTTGGATCGGTATCTTGTGCATAGATAAAACCTTTAAAAGAATATGAATCACATGACAAGGTTCAAGGTTATAAATAAAACAAGTCAATGAGGTTATAATGCGTCATAAAAAAAAATTTGTTTACATAAAAAAGTACATAATAGGGAAAGATTTGGGCCCTCATGCCCATGATATCATCATGAAAATACTACAAAACATATGGCGGATCCTAGTCGTCCTGCACCACATTGTTCTCCAAGAAGCACACCACTGCAAAGTCCACTCATCGAAGAAAGTGGTTCAAACTCTTAGGAACCCCTATTGTATGCCTCTGCAAATGAAGAGGTATGTCTCACCTCCTGAGAGGTGGAACACCCATATTGAGACCTCGGAGGTTCCTCTCAACCTCCCGGAGTCCTCCCACTGCCACCTCATGCATCAAAACCATATACATGTCTCCATGACACCCTATTGTTGGCATCTATGTCGGATGTGATGTGCCTCTATCTGCATGATGAAAAAAAACATCTGTTAAAATCCCTCTTTTCACACATAAAAATAATATAAAATACAAGATCAAAAACACATGACAAGGTTTGGTTTTTGTACCTGACATATCCCAGTTGATACCCTCTGGAAGCACTAAGTCCACACTATCCCGAAAATCCACTCCGGCATATGGAAAGTCCTTGATAACGGTTAACTGCCTTCTCCACCAAGCGAAGAAGTCAGCCGTGATCTCGAACTCTGAGTTGGTCCCCAATCTCAGGGATAGACTTGTCCATCTTTCCATACGTAGCTCAGTTGTTAGTTGTTCCATCAGCGCAATTTGTGGATGCATCTGGGGTATTCTCCCTAAAAAGAATGAAACCAAGAAAGAACCATAGCCAAACTATTTATGCCTCCCAATCCTGCACTTTGTAATTTGGTCCTTCACATTCCGAAATAATCCTACACTCAAGTTAAATAATCTAGGTTCCACACATTATAGAGCATAAGACATTTGATATTTTGAATCCAAATGTGCACTTGTACTACCTGCCAAGTTGGTAATGGAAAATAAAATAGATCTTAGTGCCAAATCTCTCACATCCTTGATCACGATTTGTCCCATAACTAATCGTGACCCTGGAATACAGTGGTCATCCACATACACCTCGGTAGGCTGCATATTTTCCCATTACCTGGACAAAAGGATAGGAGCCCCTATTTTCGAGAGGCCAGTCAAAAATTACACGTCATCGAGCTCAATTTTGAGAAACTGTGGTCCAATACATAATGCATGTTCGACATCATCCCATAGTCCAATCAAGTACTCAAGTAATACAAATTCTTTCTTCATCTTTTGTAGTTTGAAATACTTGAGGAGGCCACAGTTCCTCAAAGCAACCCTTGCTTGAGGGTTTTGCAGAGCAGCGATATCATCGAGCTCATGCTCATGTTCTTTCCATTTAATCATGGTTCTAACCCATGTAAACTACAAAAACATTCATTTAAAATCCTTTAGTCAATCTCTTATAGCAACAAAATGGGTATTTTTAGCCTAAAAAGCAACATTTTTTTAGTTCTGTGTCGACGCTCCCCTAAGCTTATCCACAGGGTGCTAGCGCTCCCTAGGCACACACACCAGAGCACCAAAAATATGATCGGTGCTACCCTCACCCCTTTGAGGGAGCGTCGATCTAGTTCGACGCCTAGGGCTTCCTAAGGAGCCTAGAGCAATAAAAAAACTACCTAAAATACAATTTTAAACTAGGAGAAATGACTAGAATGGTTAGGTGACCAACCTAGTCCAGACAGATTCGAAAATGGTCAACCACAACTCCAGTGCTCATAGCTTGAAAATCATTTTATAAGGTTGAAAATACCAAAGCTAGAAGAAATTGGTGAAAATGAAATGGTAATTGGAATTTATAACCCTATTTCACTATTATAGGGTTGATTTTTTACTAATACAAAGTTTCTTTTGGGTTTTAAATCTTTTTTTTGAGGATTCACTAATACCTTGGATGAAGAATTGTCTATATTTGCAGTTCTCGAAGAAGTATATTTTTCGATAAACCTTGTAACATTGACGAGCATGGTCTTTGTTCTTTACCATGCTCGAAAAAACATAAGAATGTAACCAAGCATACTTTTATCTCTTTTTCGAACTTGTAAAGGTTACACGAAAAAGGAAACCCTTGGAGTCTCCTTTAAGCTATTTTCAGACTCTCTAAACATGAAAAGATTGTTGAGTGATCTTGCTTCCTTTCACACTCATTTAAAAGGTTTTGAAAGGGCATCTCCTGAGTATTATTTTATCTCTTTTTTGGACTTCGGAGACTAAATTTACAAAAAAGGACAACACTGGAGTCATCTTTAAGGTCTTTTTAGACTCTCTAAACATGAAAAACCATCGATTTTTCCTTCTCTAGACTCGTTAAAATCACACATTGAAGGGCCCATATGGGAATGAACCCTTAATTCTTAAATTTCGTCAAACAAAGGAAGAGGGACTTACCGAAGGTGAGTTATATCAATCATCTGTTATCCTCCTTGAGCTTGTAAAAACAAAAAGAGGTACTCATCTATCTGGATGGGGGAAAAATTAAAGGAAGCAAGCCAAGATGTCTTTTAGAATTGTCACAAGCCACTCTTGCAGTCGCCCTTGAACAAGACACATTGTTTCAACCATTTTGAACACTTGATAACCCGTTGAACCTCTACACACTGAACCAATCCCCTGAGTCTTTTTCACTCCTTTGGGTCACCCGACGAATATCATAGTATCCACTGCATTATGTTTTGGTCCATGTTACCTTTATTCTATCAAGTCATGTTGTGACTCAATGTTCAAGGGAAGTATCCACCTCGAGATTCAACCATCACAAATTTCCAATTTCAATACTCGTGTCAGTCCATACTCATTTGATTCACCATCTTACATCTCTATGTTAGTTTTGTGTTGTTGATGGGGGATACATCAAGGCCCTCCTTCGATGAGTCTTTTCCTTTTGACCTCAACACATCATCCGAGAATTTGGCTTAGAAAAAAATTAGTACCTTGGAACCTGCATGCCTCAATGGGAGGCCTCCTCACCTCCAACAATAGGTTTACATCATTGACCTCTGATCGGATGATTCCACAAATGTTCAACTTCAATTCATTTTTACATTCGTTGGATTGTACTAGAGTACCTTGGGAATCATTGACATTATTGGTAATTTCCCTTCACACTTGTTAACGGTTTACCTCATTGACCATTAATCAAGTGGTTTCTACCATGTTCAACATTAAAACACTTATTCACATGGTTAGATTCATACTACATCGGGATTGGGACAAAGACCTTGGGTTAATATTTCACTTTGTTATCTGCTTTCCTAGGATGGGAAGGAAATATTTTGAGCATACTAATATACTATCACATAGATCCACTTTGTATTGGTCTATGGCTATTTTTTATCATCTCGTAG
>JZKD02S1675588.1:69828-87239 GCA_000966675.3 Picea glauca
GATCAGTTCATGTCGTGGAGGTATATACCCACATTGTATATTTGGTGGCTATACCCTTAGTCAATATGATTATGGATCTTTAATGGCGGCCATACCTTAAGTCCTTTGTCACCCACACATAGGTATACCTACCTTGGGTTTGAAACATATGATAACATTTGTTTGATGGTTGTTTGCAGCTTCTACCGTGTTCTTCAACTCCATACCCTTTCTTCAAAAATCTACAAAGAGCTTTGGTCATCAGCTTCCATCTTCTGACTTTGCACTTTGGGGAGAAATATGTTAGACGTCAAAATTCCTCACTTCGATAATGACCCATCATCATTATCATAAGTGTCACAAGTGTCACACTTTTGTATTTTCGTCCTGCATGTGTTGCATTGCAGACGAGACCATAAGAACACTTGATACACCCTCTAAGACATGTTAGAAAGGGAAAACACATCTTTTGAAAATAATATACATTATTTTACCTTGAAGAATGATCATCTTAAATGAACTTTTGGAGATCAACGCTCCCCTTCTCACATACAGGGAGCACTAGCGCTCCCTACTCACACAATAGGGAGCGCTATAACGCTTTGTAGCCAGCTTAAGGGAGCATCAATCTGTTGAGAAAATCTTGGGGAGAAATCCCCCTTATCTCTAAAGATGGCTAGAAAGCATCAGAGTTGGTTTGGCTCAAATACAAGTTATAGGTTGTATCTAAGGGAAATACCACAATTGATGAAGTCATATACTCAACTTATTCCAAATATAACTGAGGTGGTTGAGCCTCTAAAAGCCTATAAAAGGAGGCATTCTCATGGTGAAAGGGCGAAAGAATATCAATGAAAAGTATTGTCATTCTGATCGTGGATCTTTTGAGTAAGGGGTTGGAAAAGGAGGACTTGGTGAGGGTGTTGCATCTGCATCTACAGATTTTAAGTACCTTGTTATGTTCTCATTAATATATGCTTGGCATGTTTCCTTCAAGTTTTTGGACGATTTCATAGGCTTGTCTCTTCTGATAAATCTAACTTAAAATAATATTGGTAGGATAGGAAGCATGCATTGTCTTTGTTTTCTATTGAATTACAGAAATCATTAAAGGGACTTGAAGATCAAGTTCAACTTGGACCAATCAAGGACAAACTTCAGAAAAAGGTACAACATGATTTCTTCCTCTTTTTCCTTTAACTAGTTTAGCTATATTTAAAGGAATGCCAGTGTTCAATATTAGCATTTTTTTGTCTTGGTCATAGGGTTCTAGGATCCAAGAGGACATTCACCTGTCCGCGGGCAATTTTTCCTACAACACTTAGAAATTCGAAAACAAGAAGTGATGGATAATTGATCATTCAACTTCATTGTTATTGGAGAAATGGCACACATTCTTATTATGAAATTCACTCTACGATTCGATCACAAGAACCAATAAGAAATCGATCATTTCACTAAGAAAAGGGGTGAGAAATGGTAGTCTATGGGTGAATGGGTAGGTTTTGTAGGTAAAGAATAATATAGGGCTTTCACAAGCTACCAAGATAAGATATTTGAAAGCACCAAAGACAATAAATTTGTAGATGTAAGATTCCACCCATTGCAATAATAGATATGTCTAGAGAGCCTTAAAGCGCATCCACATCCCACAACTCAGGGTTATATATTAGATTCTTCAACGAGATCGATAAATATTGATGCTTAAAGTAAGTCATTCACTGATTCAAGGTGATAAACTCGCTTCTCTGTCTTCCTCGATGGTCTCTCTACTTCTAGTTACATTGACCTAGCTACTGAGTGAACCATTGGAACAAGATTTTCTTAAGCCTTTCCACTTTCCTTTGCTCCCACCCCTATGAACTACCTATGCCTCTGCATCACTCCTTGGAACAATAGTCTATGCCTAAAACTACACTTGGAACACTATAAAATGTTGGAACAAATCCTATAGGAACTATAGGGGATGACACAACATATTATCCAGGAACACGCGCAAATATTGGAGCACAACTCCTGGGAATAGAAAGGAAGGACAAAACAACACTTCTAGGAACGTTTGTCCTGTCAAAACAAATGTTTATGCACATTTGGGAACATGTGGAAATTCTAGAACAATATAATGGGAACAAGAGCTTATGTGGTAACATCACTTCTATGAACACTTCCAAATATGACTGGTGTTGGTTCTAGATAAACAAAATCACACGCTGGACCTACCCCATTCAATTCTTATCTATACTTTGCTACTTGATCAATTGGGTATGGAGGTGTAAATTGATCACCACGGGTTGGGTAAGTCACAATAATGCAAGATTTATAATAAATGGAACGATCAAGCTAGAAGTGGGTGATCAACAACAAAAAAAAATTTATTTACCTCGCAATAGAGTTCAATCGGTGCAAGGTACGGGTACCAATAGTTGGTTTCTATGGTGCATTGAAAGAATTAATGGATCTTGACGCCCTGAGTTAGATTTTAAGTTTTCAATGCATGAAACAAAGAAAAATAATAATAGAAAGAAATACGATCCTATAATTCTAGAGTCAGAGAAAGAGTATGAAACTAGGGCTTTCTGAGCCTCATTTCACAAAACCAGTAAAATATCTTGAAAGCATAAATTCATGGCCAAAGAAAAAAAAAAAATCTTCCATGTGCATTGCTATGCAACGTATTGCTTACTGCGTCCTTGCTTATCTAAATACCTTGTCTCTGTATCTATGAATACCTTGTCTATATATAAAAACCACGTAGTGGGATCTCTCACGAATCAATTTCAATCCACCAGACACCCAAACCCCTAGTGAACACATAGAGGAAAGTTAGAAAATACCTTCTCTTTACAAGAAAATGAAAATTGCTCTCAAGTGCCTTGCTTCAACACGCCAAAACTCAAGAGAGAGGATGAAAATGAAAGACACAGTAACCAACCTTGAGAGAGTTGAAGAAAATAAAATATAGAATGATGAAAAATGCAACAAACGATGTATCAAACTATGAGGGTGCTACCTTGAATGTGTAGACCTGCAACACAGATCTGTTGGATCAACCTACCAGGACCATTAAGTGTCATCATCGGTATAATTAGCTCTCATGTTTAATAGGATCAACCCATACATTCTCATACATTTGATGAATAAAGTGTTGATATTATGGTTGTTTCGGGAGGTATTAACCTCCACTTGTCGCCTTTGATGAGATTAGAATATTCTAAGAAGCAAGAAGAACCCTAAAAGACTTGGACATAACCCTAGAAGTAAAGTCAGCTAAAGAGAATATTTTATATTGATTATTTAGCCTCCAGAAAGAGAATTCGGCTAGACATCCGGAAGAAATAAATAACAATATAAGGTGCCATAGCTCATTTGGAACACACAAGTCACAACTGCAGAAATCCAGTAGTGCGCAAGTCTGGGGAGCAACTGCAACTGCAGTTACTACAACCTGTAATTTCCATCTTTCTGGGTTGGAATTTCTGATCAGTATTGGTTATATTTTATTGGTGCATTAGCCTTGGTTGGATATTGAATTTCTACCAGAATTGTTCTCTCTGTCAAGGTCAAGGTGCTCGGGGGTGGCATTTGTGCCTATGGTTGGGTGACAATACTGCTATATTTTCTATGGTTAAACGAGCACACCCACTTTTCTAACAGGTTATGGGCCCACACCTCGTTCATTCATTCTAACCACTAGAAGGAAGCTAAGACATAAGGTTGTCAAGATCTTTGAAGAAATGTCACGAGGGTTTCTAGCAGGTGCAGTTACTGAAGCACTGTCAATAGGGTTACTAGCAGGTGTAGTTAAAAAAACCCTAAAACTCTTGTCGAACACCTTATGATGGAACACCTTAATCATGGAAAAGATATTCTAGTGTGCCTTAGTCCAACACACCTCTTGG
Organism: Picea glauca; assembly: GCA_000966675.3. Taxonomy (NCBI): domain Eukaryota; kingdom Viridiplantae; phylum Streptophyta; class Pinopsida; order Pinales; family Pinaceae; genus Picea; species Picea glauca. The sequence continues at coordinate 73,707 of JZKD02S1675588.1, forward strand.
CACTCTCAGAAGGAAAAAACGTCAAGATTGAGATTTTGGTTCAAAGTCAAAGTTTGACCAATTATCAGTCAACATAAATCATGAATGAAAAGACGGATCATCTACACTATTCAACTCTCATAGGAACTCTTGAAGATGACATGTGGATAATTTAAAATGGATCTTCTAGGAATATGACAGGAGACCAAGTCAGACTCTCTAATCTGAATGAAAAGAGGACATCCTATAAGGTAGAACTTGGAGATAGGAAAACCTATCTAGCTGAAGGAATTGCTCAAGCCTCCATCAAATTGAAAACAGGTAATAATGTTCATTTGAGAAATGTCTTATATGTACTTGGTTTAGAAAATAATATTCTATTCATATATTTCCTAGAAGACAAAGGAAACATAATAGCCTTTGTAGATGGAAAAGTATTATATTGGTCTAGAGACTCCAGCATAGAGAACGCTAGAGTTATTGGAACCTATGAAGGAAGACTATACAAACTACTAGAATGAAATGATGAAGCTCTTGTACATGATGAATTAAATCCCAATGAACTTCGGCATAGAAGGTATGCTCATATCAACTATCAAGCATTACCTTTCCTTGAAAATATGGTTGAAGGAATACTGGAACTACAATCTACACATGAAGGAATTTGCAAAGGATGTGCTCTTGGAAAAAAGGTTAAGAAACCATTCTCAAGAAAGAATAATAGATCTAAGGAAATCCTAGATATAATACATTCATATGTTTACGGTCCGATGCTAGTGAAATATCTAGGAGGTTCTCTTTACTATGTAGTGTTTATAGATGATTACTCAATAAAGACTTGGTTATATCTCTTGAAGACAAAGGACAAAGTTTTCAGCAATTTTCAAGAATTCAAAGCAGAGATCGATAACCTCGCAAACAAGAAAATCAAGACCTCGAGAACAAATAATGGAGGAGAATACACATCCAAGGAATTTGTTTCATTTTGGAAATCGACAGGGGTTAGGAGGGAGCTAACTGTTCCTCATAATCCTCAACAAAATGGTGTAGTAGAAAGGAAAAATAGATCTATTGAAGAAATTGTGAAGGCACTAATGAAAAATCAAGGTTTATCTATGTATTTGTGGGCAGAAACAACCATGAAAACAATATATGTTCTAAACAGCGTTCCCCACCTCATATTGAAGGATGTGACTCCAGAAGAATCCTTCTTAGGAAAGAAACCTAATGTGGAACACTTAAGAATATTTGGATGCCATGTTTACATTCACATCCCTAAGAATAAAAGGAAGAAATTAGAACCCTCAAGAAATAAGGGCATATTTGTGGGATACAATGAATCATCCAAAGCCTATAGAATATACATCCTAGAACAACATAAGGTTGAAGTTAGCAGAGACGTAACCTTCAATGAAAAGATGGCTTTCAAGAAACCCATAGAAGAAACTATAGAGGAAGAAGAGTATGAAGAACCTAAAGAAGAAAGAACATGTCTCTCAGAAAGTCAGAATGAAGAAACATAACAACTTGATCATTCAATGCAACCATGTAAACCTATTGAATCATTCATTGTACCCCAAAACAAGAAACATCCAGCTTGGCTTGAAGCTACTCTACAAGAAGTAGAAAGAATCAAAGCCCCAAGTGACACCTTTAGAAAAAGAAAAAAACCCAAAATATTCTCCAGTTATGCAGTATGTATGACAGATCTTCTAAATGAAGAGGCAACTCAGAAGAAACAATGGAAATAAGCTATGACAGAAGAACAACAGTCCATCATGAAAAATGATGTATGGGAAATTGTGCCTAGACCCAAATAAAAATCAATAGTAACTTCAAAATGGGTCTATAAGATCAAACATGCTGCAGATGGAAGCATGGGAAAATACAATGCAAGGTTTGTAGCTAGAGGATTCTCCCAAAAGGAGGGAGAAGACTATGCCGATACATTTGTTCATGTTGCTAGATATACTTCTATTAGAGCCATTATGTCTCTTGCTTCTTCCATGGGATGGAGTTTACATGAGATGGATGTAAAGACATATTTTCTTAATGGAGTAATCGAAGAAGTATACATTGAAAAACCTCAAGGATTTTTAGTACACTCCAGAGACACACATGTTTGCAGATTAAGGAAATCCATGTATGGACTCAAGCAAGCTCAAAGAGCTTGGTATGCCAGAATAGACAACTACTTAATAAGACTTGGTTTCTCCAAGAGTCATGCAGATCCAAATCTCTACTACAAAGTCGTGAACAATGCACCTGTGATTCTACTGCTATATGTCGACAATTTATTCTTGACAGGTGAAGAGTTTCTCATCACCCAGTGTAAGAAGGAACTAGTTTTTGAGTTCGATATGAAATATCTTGGTCTCATGCATTATTACTTGGGACTAGAAATATGGCATAAGTGTGGTGAGGTATTCCTTGGACAAGGAAAGTATGCATCGAAGATTATTCACAAGTTTGGAATGATGGATTACAAATCCATGGACACTCCTAAGACCATAGATATAAGAAAAGTAAGAGACTTAGAATCTGATCCAGTAGACCCGTCCCTGTATCGAAAATTGATTGGGTCATTGATGTATTTAGTGAATACTTGACCATATATTTTCTTTGTTGTAAACACCCTAAGCCAGTTCTAGGTGGAACCCAGACATGCACATTGGATAGCTCCAAATCATTTTCTAAGATATATTCCTGGGATGCTAAACTATGGTTTAAGATATACCTCATTGGAAGTGATATACAACTTCATGGATTCACATATTCAGATTGGGCAGGGAGTGCAGAAGACAAAAGGATTACTTCAGGGATGTGTTTTAATTTTGGATCTTCTATGATATCTTGGGGCAGCAGGAAGCAAAAGGATTTCACACTTAGCACAACGGAAGAAGAATATATCGCAGCATGCGAGGCATATATAGAAGCAGTATGGCTAAGGAAGTTGATTTATGGATTATTTGATCAGGTAACAAATTTGACCATAATATACTGTGACAATCAAAGTTGTATAAGGCTATCCAAACACCCAATGTTTCATGAAAGGTCAAAACACATTGAGATCAAATACTACTTTATTAGAGATAAAGTCTAGGAAGGAGAAGTGAAGCTCCAGTATATCTCCACAAATCAGAAGATAACAAATATTTTGAGAAAGCCTTTGTCCAGGATAAAGTTTTCATACTTACAAGACAAGTTGAGGATCATGGAGATAACTCCCTTAGCTGAAAGGGAAGAGATGGCTCTCTAGGTTGGGAGGGAGAACTGTTATATCATTGATTTATGGGTGGTCATTTTATAGTTTGGAAAATGGTCCAGGATGGGCAGTTCCTTTCCAGTTCGGAAAGTGGTTTGAGATTTTCTAATAGAGAGGCATTTTCCACTTCAGAAAATGGTCTAGATTGGACTGTCATTTTTGTAATGAAAATGGTCCGATAGATTGTTGATGTAACATAAATAGTGATTCCCCTTGTGGCCAGTGTGGTGGAATGGTCTAGGAAAGTCATTCTTCTTGGCAGTCACTCTTAGTAGTGGTCAAGTAGAATGGTTTGCCTCGTCGAGCAGTCATTCTTTTGAATTTCACAGTTGTGAGCAGTTTCAAAGAATGGTTCATTTTGGAGGTTGGTGAAGGACAATTATTTCCTTAGGAAATGGTCCATGCAATCATTCCATAGGGAAGACTCATTCTCTCCAGGTTGCACTATGTTTAGTGCCAGAGGAATGGATCAGTTAGGTGAATTGTCCAGGTTCAAAAATCAGGAACAACCATTCCCTAAGGCAGACTCATTCTATCTAGGTTGCACTATGTTTACTGTAGGAGGAATGGCCCAGTTAGGTGAATGAACCAGGCTCAGAAATCAGGGACAATTATTCTTCCATGCTTGGGAATGATAGTCTAGATAGCCCATGGTTGCTGCTTTTACTGTATGAGGGCAAATTCTCTTCCAGATATCACAGATGTAAGTAGAAGAATGGCCCAAATGAATCAACTTTTATCATGATATTGTTTATGCAGGTTGATATCAGATGATATGACTATTGTAGAGACTGTATGTCTCTGGACATTAGTTGTATACTGATGTGGTGGATGTGTTCCATTGATTGTGACTATGTGTCACTGGTTATTAGCCGTGTGCTACTTGGTATGGTTGTGTACCACTAGATAGTATTTATGTACTATTATGGATGGACACAGTTGTGTTTTGTCACATGACATTGTACTGATTGTCATGGATATTTTCCAGTTGGATAATGTTGACGGTGCTCGTGATTTGATCACGAGATAGCCTGTGTGGCTATGATGATGCTACTGGTTGAATGGTCTATTTGTGCTCAAGACCATTTCCTTTTATACCTCCCTAGCTAGGAGGGAGTGTTGATATTATGGTAGTTGTAGGAGGTATTAACCTCCACTTGTGACCTTTGATGAGATTAGAATATTTCAGGAAGCAAGAAGAACCCTAAAAGACTTGGACATAACCTTAGAAGTAAAGTTGGCTAAAGAGAATATTTTATATTGAGTCTTTAGCCTCCAGAAAGAGAAGTCGGCCCAGACATCCTGAAGAAAGAAGTATAAATATAAGGCACCAGAGCTCATTTGGAACACACAATTTGCAACTGTAGAAATCCAGTAGTGCGCAAGTTCGGGGAGCAATTGCAACTGCAGTTACTGCAACCTGTAATTTCAGTCTTTCTGGGTTGGACTTTCTTATCAGTCTTGGTTATCTTTTCTTGGTGCATTAGCCTTAGTTAGCTATTGAATTTATATCATAATTCTTCTCTCTTTCAAGGTCAAGGTGCTCGAGGGTGGAATTCGTGCCTATGGTCGGGTGACAATATTGCTTTATTGTCTATGGTTAAACGAGCACACCCACTTTTCTAACATAAAGTAGATTGAGTTATCGATAATTTGATTATATATATGTGTTTGAGCACTAAACATAGCTCACACAATGTTGATTTCTTTAATGCCTTTGCATACGATGTACAGAGTTAAGTGTCATTAAGAATCAGACTAAATGTTGGATCAAACTACGAGGATCATTAAGCATGGTCATTAGTATAATTAGCTGCAACATAGACTCACTGGATTAAAATACGAGGATCATTAACTCCATTAATAGTAAACATTGAATGATGTGAAGCTTTCCATAAGGCCTCAAAGATATTAGCCAACCAGATTTTAGAAAAACAAATTATTTTATACAAATTTTTAGTGCTACCCCTTTGTTAGAAAATCCTAAAAGCCCCTTGGTTATGGTTGAAAATTCCATTGCTCATACTACCCCTATGTCGGAATCTCCTCTCAAACCAATTCTTGTTCAATTGGACTCATTCAGTAACATAATATAAGAAGAAGTTCAATGTTTTTCATTAAGGCCATATACCGAAACACAGATGGAAGACACACAACGTGATTATGATGAGTGCATAAATCCTATCCAGTATGTTGACATGGAAAATCCACAACAGACACATGTTTGTTCCATATGGAGGATTCCATTGGGATGTGATCTTATGAACATTTTGACTTTAGTCGACCACCTCTTGATCCTCATGACCCTCTTGCCTCTGTTGATGCTGAGGCTAGACCATCTGGTCAAACTATTAATCGTCCCATCAAACAAGCATTCGATCTTTCTACTACATCAACACAAATCCAACTTAATGTTGGAGTTGTAAAACCTAATCATGCACAAGGTACTTCAACCATTACTTCCACCACTACACCTCTTCACACTACAGCTCCTTATATTCCATAGAATCTTGTTGGAACACCTTTACATCAAAGAATGCAGACCCTTTCCATACACAAAAAATCAACTATGGGACAAATCTTAACTAGGGGGCAACCATCAGCTAGTGGGCTTGTCCCTCCTAGAGGACAACCACCCTTGCACATACATGCCAAGGGACAACCCCCTTTTATTGGGAAAACCACAATTGTAACACAACCTATGGTAGAGGGGCAACCTTCTTTTGCTGGAAAACCTTCATAGCCCTGGGGAGTACCTCAAAGAGGTACATTAAACCAACCTTACCAAGAGGGGAATTCATACCATCACCCACAAGGAGGAGTACCAAATCCCATTCCTTCCGAATTATATTTTTGACAACCTTATCCAGGTGTCCCAAATCCCACCTGGGGTCTTCAAGGAAAACAAACTTATCCTCCCCAAGGTTCAAATGTTTACCCTACATAGGGACAAAATGTTTACCATCCTCAAGGGAAAACTATTTATCCCTCACAACCTAATCAATCGACTTATACTCCTCAAAATCAACCAGGTTTCCGTCCGCTCACGAATGTTCCTCAACAACAATCGAATCCTGCCTATATGGGTCAACAATAACCATATATGGGAGGACCTATTGGATACACTTACCAACCTCAACCAATTTATGCCCCCACTGGTGTCCCTATGCTGCATCAGTATCACCCTCAGGTTAACTGACAATTACCTTTTCTTGCCACGTTGGATCTACCAGATTTGTCTCGGTTGAAAAATGATCCCATATTACATTTTCCTTTTTGGCCTGTAATTCCTGCTAAATTACCTTATGACATCCCCAAATTTGACGATAAACCTGGAGAAGACCTAAAAAACCATGTTATGACATTCCATCTATGGTGTTTATTAAAATCACTGATGGATGATTCTATATGTTTGTGTCTTTTCCAACCCACTCTCATGGGCTCCACAACCAAATGGTACATTGAACTTCAACATGGTTCCTTTCAATATTTTAACTCCCTAGCTATGGATTTTTTGACACATTTCCAATTACCCATCCGTTATGAGACGAGTACCGAACTCTTAACTTCCCTTCATCAAACTAACTTTGTACATATCTCTGATCACATTCATGAGTGGAGACGATGACGAAGGTTGATTAAAGCGACCATTCCTGACCTGTTATTGGATGAATGGTTTACTAAATCTATTTTACCCCAATTTCTTGTGACGTCTCCATGGGTGGTGTGGCCACTGAAGAAGAATCCATTTCCCAAGATCAATATTTAGATTTGGTTTACTCCCAATATGATACTTTGTATGAGTTAATACAAAATTCTCCCCGTACTTCTACCGATGCATCTAAACCTTATTCCACGACACATGTGGATGGAGTCATCGGTACCGTCAAAACCCAATCTTCATTATAGTTGATCGGAACGGATAATCTCTTTGTTTCTGCACTTGTCACCAGTTCAACTCCACTCTCCTCCACCTCCCCCAACGACTCAAATCTCTGAGGTGAATGCAGTTCAATCTTCCTCTTCAAAACAATCCGAGGGCAAGAAGAAAACAAAAAATAAACCCAAAAAGTGTAATAATAATAATGAGAAGAAAACGAAAAGTAAACCCTTTGTCGACCAAATCATTGATAATTGTGTCAGAGTGTTATCTTTTCTTTCATGGATGGATTTTGAGGGTATAACCAGATTGACATTCTACCAGTTGATCAACATAAGACAACCTTCATCTACCCATGGGGGACATTTCCTTATCGGAAAATTCCTTTTGGTCTCAAAAACGTTGGTGCTACTTTCTAGGGAGCCATGTCATATGCTTTCCATGATATCAAACATATTGGAGAACCTTACCTCGATGATTTACCTACCCATTCATCTAATTGACAAGACCATATTGGCCATTTACGAGCCATTTTTATGACATCCCTAAATTTGACTATAAACCTGGGGAAGACCTGAACAACCATGTTATGACATTCCATCTATGGTGTTCATTAAAATCATTGATGGATGATTCTATATGTTTGCGTATTTTCCAATGCACACTCATGAGCTCGACAGCCAAATGGTACATTGAACTTCAATGTGGTTCCTTTCAAGATTTTAACTCCCTAGATATGGATTTTCTCAGACATTTCCAATTACCCATCCATTATGAGACAAGTACTGAACTCTTAACTTCCCTTCATCAAACAAACTCCATACATATCTTTGATCACATTCATGAGTGGAGACGATGAAGAAGGTTGATTAAAGCGACCATTCCTGAGCAGTTATTGGATGAATGGTTTAATAAATCTCTTTTACCCCCAATTGCTTGTGACGTCGCCATGGGTGGTGTGGTCACTGAAGAAGAATCCATTGCCTGAGCTCAGTATTTAGATTTGGTTTACCCCCAATATGATATTGTGTATGATTTAATACCAAATTCTCCCCATACTTCTACCGATCTATCCAAACATTCTTCCATGACACATGTGGATGGAGTCATTGGTACCGTCAAAACCCAATCTTCATCACTATCAACCATAACGACTAATCGCTTTGTTTCTTCACCAGTCACCAGTTCAACTCCACTCTCCTCCACCTCCCCCCCCGACTCAAATATATGAGGTGAATGCATTTTAATCTTCCTCTTCAAAAAAATCCAGGGGCAAGAAGAAAATGAAAAATAAACCCAAAAAGAGTAATAATAATAATGAAAATAAAAAAACACAAACTCCCCCCCGTTGTTGACAAGAAACCACAGCGAAAACTAAAATTCTCGTGTCTCATTTCTGGTGATGATCATTACACTCGATACTGTCCTCATCACGATGAAGTTGCAAAACTTTTTAAAGGTAATTCCCAACCCATTGTGTTAACACAACCTTTCCCTCAACAAAAATCTATGGTTGTTCAATCCATTTCCCCTTCATCAGGGGGAAATCCAAGCCATCCTCCTAGTGAGGAAGCCTCGTCGAGTTCTCATATTTATATGTTCAATAGGATTGATTTAACCACTTGCACCATCACGTATGACACATCGTCTAAACCTGATAAAGAAAAAGTCACTAACGATACCCCACTAGATCTATCTCCTGCCATCATTAGTCCTCCATCTGGGTCACTTCAGATTGAGAAACCCACTTTTGTCTCTATTTTATGCCTTCCCAAGAGCACTATTCACAAATCAATGTTTAACTCTAGTTCATGTGCTGCCCAAAACTACAACATTGTTGAAGATTTGTCTCAAGCATCGTGTGCTATGTCTTCTCTTGAATTTCTATACTATTTCCCAAGTCAACGTATAATTCTCTTGGATGCCATCAATGCCATTGATCCCGAGTCGTCAAATAATATCACATTTAACCTTAACAACTTCAAGTCATGACTTTCTCACCTGCTTGCTTTTCAAATTGATGTAGTTGTTCATAACCAAAACATTCACCACACCATACTGGATGAGGAAGCTTGCACTTGTTTCATTCCATTAGCTTGTTGGAAAGGATTAAAATCTCATGTTCTTAACCAATCCCCTACAATGTTACAAGCTTTCAATGGGCAAGGTTTTCATCCTCATAGACTCTTACATTCCTTAGTCGTTCAGTTGGGAGGTAAGACCGTCTCTGTCAATGTAGAGGTATTCGATGCTCCCCTTGATTACAACATGTTATTAGGAATAAGTTAGTTTTATGCCATGACTGTCATCGCTTCATCGGTGTTTCGATGTGTACAATTCCTCCATCAAGGTAAAATTGTCACTATTGACCAGTTAGATTATTGCACCCCTTTCGCTCTCAGTCCCACTACTAATAATATTCCTTTCTTGAGAGACAGTAAGATCACTGATGAGAGTGTTGGTGTAGGTATTTTAAAAGGTTCTTCCCTTATTGGTACTTTCACTACACCACTTCCTCCCACCACACAACACATTTCTACGATCAATATGATTTTACCTATCACATACCAATCTTTCGAATCATCTGATCCTTGGGTTGTACCTAGTCCGTTGGAATTCAATGCACTAGGTGACGCTATGACACTTAGTCCAGCTAAGGCTTCATATGATTCTATCCAATCTGCTTCTCCTTCTTTGGACAAAAAACATCTATTGGCATCCAACACTTATTTGTTTCCATCTTGGTTGGATTCCTTATCCTCTGCTTTCGAATACATCCTACAGATTTTTCCATCAGACAAATCCATTATGGAAATGCTTAGTATCGACAAGGTACCTTGGGATGAAAACCATCATCGATCATCTTTTCTTCCTAGTCTATATGAAATTCAGGAAGATATACACTCTATCTTCCCCCCAGATCTTGTCGAATCTCCCCAATCTCCTATACTTACCTAGGATACTACTTCCGAGGGTAATTTAGGAAACATATCTTCTACGTCGCTATCGATATTTTGATCAAAGAAGGTATCATAGAAAATTTTCATCTTGGTGCTAATTGTTTTCCCGAGGAAGTGGAAGCTTACATCGCTTTATTTAAATAATTATGTGAAGTCTTTGATTTGAGCTATGAAGAAATGCCAGGGATCGATCCATCAATCATTGTGCATGAGATAAAAATTTACCCAGGAATTAAACTTGTATGGAAAAAACTTCGCTTGGTTCATCTTAAGAAAACTGCGACCATAAAGATAGAGGTTGAAAAACTATTGAAATTTGGCGTTATCTATCCTGTCCCCTTGACAGAATGGGTTTCTAACATTGTTCTGGTTACTAAAAAACAAGGAAACATTCATGTCTGTGTCGATTATAGGGATCTCAACAAGGCTTGTCCGAAAGACAATTATCCTACACCCTTTATCGACTGAATCATTGATAATTGTGTTGGCAGCATTATCTTTTCTTTCATGGATGGATTTTCAGGGTATAACCAGATTGACATTCTACCAGCTGATCAACATAAGACAACCTTCATCTACCCATGGGGGACATTTCCTTATCAGAAACTTCCTTTTGGTCTCAAAAGCATTATTACTACTTTCCAATGAGCCACGTCGTATGCTTTCCATGATATCAAACATATTGGAGAACCTTACCTCGACAATTTACCCGCCCATTCATCTAATCGACAAGACCATATTGGCCATTTACATGCCATTTTTCTTCGATGTCGTAACTACCGTATCAGTTTGAACCCCCACAAATGAATCTCCGTTGTTGAATCAGGTCGACTCCTCAGTTTCATTGTCTCCAAATATGGGATTAGGGTGGATCCCTTAAAAATCAAAGATATTCTTTCTTTACCTCCTCCCATCAATCTGACCCAACTCCAAAGTTTGCAAGGGAAATCAAACTTTCTCTGTCATTTTATATGTAATTACACTGAGCTTACTAAAGGATTTATGTGATTGTTGCAGAAAGACACTCATTTCATCGGAGATGACACTACTAAATGATATTTTGATGCTCTCAAATGCGCATTGACCCATACACCTCTCTTGCATCCTCCAAATTATGCATGAGATTATATCCTTTATTTGGCAGCCTGTAATTCCACTATTTCTATGGTATTAGTTCAAGAGGATCCTAATGGTGACAAACATGTGATCTATTATCTGAGCAATAGTCTATCCGGTCCCGAGCTCCGATATTCACATGTTTAAAATATGGCTCTAGAAGCTGTCAATGTCATCCATATATTTCACCATTAAATCCTGTTACGCACTACCACAATCGTTGCGGATTAGAACCCCATGTACCATATCATGAAACATCAAGTCCTTGGGGGAAAACATTTCAAATGGATCGTTATTCTTAAAGAATTCAATCTCGATTTTGACAAATCAAAAGCTAAACAATCATTGGTTTTTGCATAACTTATCTACGATCTTCCCCATGTTAATGAAGATACTAAGACCATTGATTCTCTTCCTAATGAATCTATGTTCCTCATTAGCACGTCAGACCCTTGGTATGGAGATATTATTCTCTATTTTCAGACCCAACATTTTTAGCTCGATATCTCCCATGAAGAACATCGTCATATTCACCACCATTCTAAATGCTACCTTATCATCGGTGACACTTTTTATCACTGTGGTATTGATACCATCCTATGACGTTGCTTAACCCACGATGAGGCTGAGCATGTTTTAAATGACTGTTACCTTGGAGCTTGTGGCAATCACCGTTCTGGGATGGCTACAGCTCATAAAATCTTATGTGCCGGTTAGTTTTGGCCCTCCATCTTCAAATATTGTATTGAGGCTATCAAAATATGCCCACCTTGTCAAGTTTTTCACAAAAATGCATGAACCCACCCTGCTCTGCTACATCCCATTATTTTCATCATCCCTTTCGCCAAATGGGGCATTGATTTTATGCAATGTAAGCTTACCTTAGCTGGGGGGCATAGTTATATCATCATTTCCATTGATTATTTCACTAAATGGGATGAGGCTATGCCTACATTTCTTAACGATGGTCGTATTGCAACTCTCTTCATTTTTAACCACATCATCACTCGCTTTGGTGTTCCAAAAGACATTGTCATTGATCATGGTTCACATTTTCAAAACCATATGATGCGTGAGTTACATGTCAAGTTGGGTTTTTTCCATGAAAAATCATCCCCCTACTATCCTTAAGCAAACAAACAAGTTGAAGCTATCATCAAAGTCCTTAAAACCATGATTCAACGCATGGTGGGGGAAAACAAAACTTCTTCACACTTACAAATTTTCTCTGCCCTCTGGCCTTACCGCACCTCAATGAAAACTGCAACTAGATTCACTCCATTCCAATTGGTATATGGATTTGAAGCAATGTTACCAATCGAGTGTGAGATCCCTTCATTGAAACTCACTATAGAACTCCCACCTCACACCTTTGCTGAAGATGATCGATTCCTATATTTAACTAATTTGGATGAAACATGTCGCTATGTTTCTCTCATTAACAAGACATATAAAAAATGAATAAAGAGTCAATATGACAAATCCGTTCAACATCGTACTTTCACAGAAGGAGACCTAGTCCTCGTTTATGACCAGGATCATGACAAGCTAGGGATAGGAAAGTTAGAACCTCTATGGCATGGATCCTATATCATAAAACATGTATTACATAGAGGTTCCTATGAGCTATTTGACTACAATGGAATATCTCGCGGTGAACCTAGGAATGGGATTAACCTCAAGAAGTACTATGCATAAAACACTTGGCATGTTTGCTTTGTACACTATTGTACTATATTTTTTTGATTTGGTGTGTCTTTTCTCTTGCGTGTGCGAATTTTTTTTTAGCCGCTTATACTTTGTCTTGTGATTGCTTGCATGGATGACATCTCCCTTTCCCATATTTGACGGGTTTGTGGATGGCGCTAGTTGACACATGAAGAACATTGATTATGCAGCTTGGGTCATTTACCACTCTGATGAGTTGATGAGTTCAGGAGGCATTTGCCTAGGATCAAAAACCAATAATGTAGAAGAATATCACGTCGTCATTGTACTTCTAACTGAGGCCTCCTCTCTAGGTATATCTCATATAATCATCAACCTAGAATCTGAACTCATGGTTTGTCAGCTTAATTGAGTTTACATCATTCACAATCCTATCCTATTGCGTCTCCACCTAAGAGTTCATCATCTTAAGAGAATGTTTGAATTTACACAATACATGAATATACCAAAAGAACTCAACACAACATTTGATTCGCTGGCAAATTATATTTTGGATCGGTATCTTGTGCATAGATAAAACTTTTAAAAGAAGATGAATCACATATACATTAAAAACATCACACAAGATAATTTATAACATCATTGGCACCACAACACTCATATAT
>JZKD02S1675588.1:87411-102249 GCA_000966675.3 Picea glauca
TGCACCATGTTGTGCTCCGAGAAGCACACCACTGCACATGCCACTCATCAAAGCAAGTGGTTCAAACTCTCAGGAACCCCTATTGTATACCTCTACAGATGAAGAGGTACATCTCGCCTCCAGAGAGGTGGGACACCCATAGTGAGACCTCGGAGGTTCCTCTCAACCTCTCGGGGTCCTCCCATTTCCACCTCATGCTCCACAACCATCTGCATATATCCACGACTCCCTAGTGTCGACATATATGCCAGACGTGATGCACCTCTATCTGTATGATGAAACAAAACATATGTTAAAATCACTCTTTGTGCATATAAAAATAATATAAAATATAAGATCAAAAACATATGACAAGGTTTGGTTTTCGTACCTGACATATCCCAGTCGATACCCTCTGGAAGAACTAAGTCCACACTACCCCAGAAATCTACTCTGACATATGGAAAGTCCTTGATAACAATTAACTGCCTTCTCCACCAAGCAAAGAAGTCAGCCATGAACTTGAAATCTGAGTTGGTCCCCAATCTCGGGGACACACTTGTCCATATTTCCATATGTGGCTCAGTCATCGGTCGTTCCATCAACACAATCTGTGGCTGCTTATGGGGTATTCGCTCTAAAATGAACGAAACTAGGAAAGAACCATAACCAAATTGTTTATGCCTCCAAATCCTACACTTTGTAATCTGGTCCTTTATGTTCTGAAGGAATCCTACATTCCAGTTAAATTATCTAGGCTCCACACATTGTAGATCATAAGACATTTGATATTTTGAAGCCAAATGTGCACTCATACTACCTGCCAGGTTGGTAATGGAAAATAAAATAGATCTTAGTGCCAAATCTCTCACATCCTTGATCATGATTCATCCCCCGACTAATCGTGACCCTCGAATACAGTGGTCAACCACATACACCTCGATAGGATGTGGATTTTCCCATTGCCCAAACAAAATGATAGGAGCCCCTCTTCTCGATAGGCCGATATAAAATTACACATCATCGAGCTCAATTTTGAGCAATTTTGGTCCAATATAGAATGCTTATTCTTTATCATCCAATAGTCCAATCAGTTACTCAAGTAATAAAACTTCTTACTTAATCTTTTGTAGTTTGAAATACTTGAGGAGGCCACAATTCCTCAAAGCATCCCTTGCTTGAGGGTTTTGCAATGTGGAGATATCATCAATCTCGTGCTCATGTTCTTTCCATTCAATCACGGTCCTAATCCGTGTAAATTGCAAAAACATTCATTTAAAATCCTTTAGTCAATCTCTTATAGAAAACAATTGGGTATTTTTAGCCTAAAAAACAACATTTTGTTTAGTTATGCATCAACACTCCCCTAATCTTATCCACAAGGTGCTAGCGCTCCCTAGGCACATGCACCAGAGTGTCGAAAACATGATCGATGCTCCCCTCACCCCTTTGAGGGAGCACTGATCTAGTTCGACGCCTAGGGCTTCCTAAGGAGCCCAGAATAGTCTAAAAACTACCTAAAATACAATTTAAACCATGAGAAATGACTAGAATGGTTAAGTGACCAACCTGGTCCAGACAGATTAAAAAATGGGCAACCACAATTCCAGTGCTCAAAGCTTGAAAATCACCCTCCAAGGTTGAAAATACCAAATATAGAAGAAATTGGTGAAAATGAAATGGTAATTGAAATTTCTAACCCTGTTTCACTATTATAGGGTTGCATTTTTACYAATATAAAGTTTCTTYTGGGTTTCTAAATMTTTTTTTTGAGGAGTCACTAATACCCTGGATGCAGAATTKTCTATAGTTGCARTTCTCGAAGCARTAYATTTTTTGATAAACCTTGTAACACTRAYGAGCACGGTCTTTGTTCTTTCTCASACTCAAGAAAACTTTAGAATGTAACCGAGCADACTTTTATCTCTTTTTCAGATTCRTAAAGTTTACACGRAAAAGGAAACCCCTGAAGTCTCCTTTAAKCTCTTTTCAGACTCTCTAAACATGAAAATATTGTCGAGTGATCTTGCTTCCTTTTACACTCGTTTAAAAGGTTTTGAAAGGGAGTCTCTCGAGTAGCAGTTTATCTCTTTTTCAGACTTCAAAGACTAAATTTATTAAAAATAACAACCCTAGAGTCATCTTTAAGTTCTTTTCAGACTCTCTAAACATGAAAAACCATCGAGTTTTCCTTCTCTGCACTCTTTAAAATCACACATTGAAGGGACCATATGGGAACAAACCCTTACTTCTTCCAGTTCGTTAAAAAAAGGAAGAGGGACTTACCGAAGGTGAGTTATATCGAATATGTGTTATCTTCCTGAAGCTTGTAAAAACAAAAAGAGGTAATCATCTATCTGGATGGGGGAAAATTGAAGGAAGCAAGCCAAGATATATTTTATAATTGTCACAAGCCACTCTTGTAGTCTCCCTTGAACATGACACATTTTTTCAACCATTTTGAACACTTGATAACCTGTTGAACCTCTGCACACTGAACCAATCCCTTGCGTCGTTTTCACTTCTTTAGGTCACCTAATGAATATAGAAGTATCCACTGCATTATGTTTTGGTCCATGTTGTGTTTAGGCTATCGATTCATGTTGTGCCTTAGTGTTCAAAGGAAGTATCTGCCTCGAGATTCAACCATCACAAATTTCCAGTTTCAATACCCATGTTAGTCCATACTCATTTGATTCACCATCTTACATCTCTATGTCAGTTTCGTGTATTTGATGGGGGATACATCAAGGCCCTCCTTCAACGAGTATTTTCTTGTTGACCTCAACACATCATCCAAGAATTTTACTTAGAAACTAGTTAGTACCTTGGAACCTGCATGCCTCAATGGCATGCCTCCTCACCTCCAACAATAGGTTTACATCATTGACCTCTAATCGGATGATTCCACAAATGTTCAAATTCAATTGGTTTTCACATTTTTTGGATTATACTAGAGTAACTTGGGAATCAGTTACATCATTGGTTATTTCCCTCGCGCTTGTTAATGATTTACCTCATTGATCGGTAATCAAGTGGTTTCTACCATGTTCAACATCAAAACACTAATTCACATTGTTAGATTCGTACTACATTGGGATTGGAACGAAGAAATTGGGTTATTATTTCACTTTTTTATCTGCTTTCCCAGGCTACGAATGAAATATTTTGAGCATACTGATATACTATCCCATAGATCCACTTTGTATTGGTCTGTGGCTATGTTTTATCATCTTATAGATCCACTGTGTATTTTTCGTGGCTACAATCAGTTCATGTCATGGAGGTATAGATCCACATTGTATCTTTGGTGGCTATACCCTTAGTCAATATGATTATGGATCCACAATGTATTTAATGGCGGCCATACCTTAAGTCCTTTGTCACCCAAGCATAGGCATACCTTTCTTGGGTTTGAAACATATGATAATATTTGTTTGATGGTTGTTTGCAGCTTCTACCAAGTTCTCTGAATCCATACCCTTTGTTTGAAAATCTACAAAGTGCTTCAGTCATCATCTTACGTCTTTTGACTTTGAACTTTGGGGGGCAATCTATTACATGTCAAAATTCCTCACTTCGATAATGACCCATCATCATTATCCTAAGTGTCGCAAGTATCGCACTTTTGTCGCAAGTGTCACAAACATTGTATTTCCATCTTGCATGTGTCACATTGTGGATGACACCATAAGAACACTTGATAAACCATATAAGGCATGTTAGAAAGGGAAAACACATCATTTGACAAGATTATACATTATTTTACCTTGAAGAATGATCATCTTAAATGAATTTTTGGAGATCAATGCTCCCCTGCTAACATGAAGGGAGCGCTAGCACTCCCTTATCGCTCAACAGGGAGTGCTATAACACTCTATTTCTAGCTTTAAGGGAGCATCAATCTGTTGAGAGAATATTGGGGAGAAATCCCCCTTATCTCTAAAGACAATTAAAAAGCATCCGAGTTGGTTTGGCTCGAATCCAAGTTATAGGATATATCTAAGGGAAATACCACAATTTATGGATTCATATCCTCAACTTATTCCAAATATAACTAAGGTGGTTGAGCCTCTCAAAGCCTATAAAAGGAGGCATTCTCATGGTGAAAGGGGGGGAGAATATCAGTGAAAAGTATTTTCATTATGATCATGGATATTTCGAGTAAGGGGTTGGACAAGGAGGACTTGGTGTGTCTATTGAATCTGCAGCTACGGATTGTAAGTACCTTGTTATGTTCTCATTAATATATGCTTAGCCTATTTCCTTCAAGTTTGTGTACTATTTCATAGGCTTGTCTCTTCTTGATAAATCTAGCTTAAACTAATCTTGGTAGGATAGGAAGCATGTATTGTCTTTGTTGTTTATTGAATTACAGAAATCATTAAAGGGACTTGAAGATCAAGTTCATCCTGGACCGAGCAAGGACAAACTTCAGAAAAAGGTACAACATGCTTTCTTCCTCTTTTTCCTTTGATTAGTTTAGCTATATTTAAAGGAATGTCAATGTTCAATGTTAGCATTTTTCTGTCTTGGTCATAGGGTTCTAGAATCCAAGAGGACATTCACATGTCTGCATAAGAATTTTCCTACAACACTTAGCAATTCGAAAACAAGAAGTGATGGATAATCGAACATTCAACTTCGTTGTTGTTGGAGAAATGGCATGCATTCTTATTATACGATGCACTCTATGATTCGATCACAAGAACCAATAAGAAATGGATCAATTCACCGAGAATAGAGGTGAGAAAGGGTAGGCTATGAGTGAACGGGTAAGATTTGTAGGTAAAGAACAAGATACGGATTTCACAAGACCAAGATAAGATATTTGAAAGCGTCAGAGACAATAACTTTGCATACATAAGAGTCGACCCATTGCATTAATAGATATGTCTAGAGATCCCTAAAGCACATCCACATCCCACAACTAAGGGTTATATAAAATATTCTTCAATGAGATCGATAACTACTTATGCATAAAGTAAGTCATTCACTGATTCAAGGTGATAAACTCACTTATCTGTCTTCCTCGATGCTCTCTCTAATTATAGTTCCCTTGACCTAGCTACTGGGTGAACCACTGGAACAAGATTTTATTAAGCCTTTCTACTTTCCTTTTCTCCCACCCCTATGAACTACCTATGCCTCTACATCACTCCTTGGAACAATAGGATATGCCTAAAAATACACTTGGAACACTATAAAATGTTGGAACAAATCCTATAGGAACTATAGGGGATAACACAACATCTTATCTGAGAACACACACAGATGTTGGAGCATAAATCCTAGGAATAGCAAGGAATGACAAAACAACACTTCTAGGAACGTTGCTCTTGTCAAAACAAATGTTTATGCACATTTGGGAACATGTGGAAATGATAGAACAATATAATGGGAGCAAGAGCTTATGTGGTAACATCATTTCTATGATCACTTCCAAATACAATTGGTGTTGGTTCTATATAAACAAAATCATACACTGGACCTACCCCATCCAATTCTTATCTATACTTTGCTACTTGATCAATTGGGTATGGAGGTGTAAATTGATCACCATGGGTTGGGTAAGTCAAAATAATGCAAGATTTATAATAAATGGAATGATCAAGATAGAAGTGGTAGATCAACAACAAACAAAAGTTTATTTACCTCGCAACAGAGTTCAATCAGTGCAAGGTACGTGTACCGATAGTTGGTTGCTATAGTGCATTGAAAGAGTTAATGGAGCTTGATGCCCTGAGTTAGATTTTAAGTTTTCAATGAATGAAACAAAGAAAAATAATAATAGAAAAAAATATGATCCTATAACTCTACAATCAGAGAAAGGGTATGAAACTAGGGATTTTTGAGCCTCATTTCACAAAACTGATAAAATATCTTGTAATAATAAATTCATGGCCAAAGAAAAAAAAATGATTTTCTTCTATGTGGATTGCTATGTGATGGATTTCTTACCGCGTCCTCACTTTTCTAAATGCCTTGTTTTTGTATATTTGAATACCTTGTCTATATATAAAAACCACATAGTGGGAGCTCTCACGACTCAATTTTAGTCCACCAGACACCCAAACCCCTAATGAACACATAGAGGAAAGTTAGAAAACACCTTCTCTTTACAAGAAAATTAAAATTGCTCTGATAGTGCCTTTCTTCAACACGCCAAAACTCGAGAGAGAGAATGAAAACGAAAGAGACGGTAACCAACCTTGAGAGAGTTGAAGAAAATAAAAGATAGAACAATGAAAAATGCAACACACGATGGATCAAACTACGAGGGTGCTACCTTGAATGCGTAGACCTGCGACATAGACCTGTTGGATCAAACTACCAGGATCATTAAGTGTCGTTGTCGATATAATTATCTCTCTTGTTTAATAGGATCAACCCATACATTCTCGTACATCCAATGCTTAAAGTGTTGATATTATGGTAGCTATGGGAGGTATTAACCTCCACTTGTGACCTTTGATGAGATTAGAATATTCTAGGAAGTAAGAAGAACCCTAAAAGACTTGGACATAACTCTACAAGTAAAGTCAGCTAAAGAGAATATTTTATATTGAGTCTTTAGCCTCCAGAAAGAGAAGTCAGCCCATACAACTTGAAGAAAGAAGTACAAATATAAGGCGCTAGAGCTCATTTGGAACACACAAGTCGCAACTGTAGAACTCCAGTAGTGCAGAAGTCTAGGGAGCAACTGCAACTGTAGTTATTGCAACCTGTGATTTCAATCTTTTTGGGTTGGAATTTTTTATTAGTCTTGGTTGTATTTTCTTGGTGCATTAGCCGTGGTTGGATATTGAATTGCTACAAGAGTTCTTCTCTCTGTCAAGGTTAAGGTACTCGGGGGTGGCATTTGTGCCTATGGTTGGGTGACAATATTGCTATATTGTCTATGGTTAAATGAGCACACCCACTTTTCTAACAGGTTATGGGCCCACACCTCTTTCATTCATTCTAACCACCGGAAGAAGCTAAGATATAAGGTTATCAAGCTCATTGAAGAAATGTTGCTAGGGTTTCTAACAGGTGCAGTTACTAAAGCACTATTGCTAGGTTTATTGGTAGGTGCAGTTGCAAAAACCCTAAAACTCTTGCCCAACACCTTATGATGGAACACCTTAGTCAAGGAGAATATATTCTAGTGCGCCTTAGTCCAGTGCACCTCTTGGCACTTTCAGAAGGAAAAAACTTCAAGATTGAGATATTGGGTCAAAGTCAAAGTTTGTCCAGTTATCAGTCAACATAAATCATGAATGAAAAGATGGATCATCTACACTATTCAACTCTCATAGGAAATATTGAAGATGACATGTGGATAATTGACATTGGAGCTTCCAGGCATATGATAGGAGACCAAGTCAGAATCTCTAATCTGAATGAAAAGAGGACATCCTACAAGGTAGAACTTGGAGATAAGAACACCTATCTAGTCAAAGGAATTGGTCAAGCCTCCATCAAATTGAAAACATGTAACAATGTTCATTTGATAAATGTCTTATATGCACCTATTTTAGAAAAGAATATTGTATCCATATATTTCCTAGAAGACAAAGGAAACATAATAGCCTTTGTAGATGGAAAATTATTATATTGGTCTAGAGACTCCAACATAGATAACGCTAGAGTTATTGGAACCCGTGAAGGAAGACTATATAGACTACTAGAATGAAATGATGAACCTCGTGTACATGATGAAGTCAATCCCAATTTACTTTGGCATTGAAGGTATGCTCATATCAAATATCAAGCATTACCTTTCCTCGAAAAGATGGTTGAAGGAATACCAGAACTACAATCTACACATGAAGGAATTTGCAAAGGATGTGCTCTTGGCAAAAATGTTAAGAAACCATTCTCAAGAAACAATAATATATCTAAGGAAAACCTAGATCTAATACATTCAGATGTTTGTGGTTTGATGCCAGTCAAATATCTAGGAGGTTCTCCTTACCATGTAATCTTCATAGATGATTACTCAAGAAAGACTTGGTTATATTTCTTTAAGACAAAAGACAAAGTTTTCAACAATTTTCAATAATTCAAAGAAGAGATAGAGAACCTCACAAACAAGAAAATCAAGACTTTGAGAACAGATAATGGAGGAGAATACACATCCAAGGAATTTGTTTCCTTTTGCAAATCAACAGGGGTTAGGAGGGAGCTAACTATTCCTCATAATCCTCAACAAAATGATGTATAATAAAGGTGTTAGAATATGATGGATGTGCTCATTTTACCATAGACAATATCAGTATTTTCATCCAACCATAGGCCAAAGCCACCCTCCGAGAACCTTAACCTTGACAGAGAATCACTTTGGAATCAAACCCTAGGATAGATATCCAAACAAAGGGTAGCGCACATTTCTCCAAGGATAGTGCACCAAACAAGAGCTGATCAGATAGTCCAAATCATAACCAATATATAGTCCAAGACAAAACGTAATCTACTAGCTGCAACAACTTCAACGACAACGCTCCTCCAGACCTGCGCACAAACTGGCTAGATGTAGTGTGCACAAGTGATCTCTACAGTTCTGAGAATGCCTGCCAGAATGAAGATTGGCCTCCTATATTTATACTAATTCTGGTTAACTTCCTGGGCTGACTTCTCATTCTGGGTACCTATATAATATTTCTTCTGGCCGACTTCTTCTCTTGGAGGCTAATAACCTAATACAAATTATCTCCTTGAGTCGACTTGTCTTCTAGGGTTATTAGCCAAATCATTAGGGTTTCTTCTTGCTTCCTAGAATAATATATTCTCGTCAAGTTTACATGTGAAGGTAAATACCTCCCGCAACTACCATAATATCAACACTCCCTCCTAGATAGGGAGGTATTGAAGACAATGGTCTTGATCACAAACATACCATTGAATCAGTAGCATCATCATAGTCGTACAGACTATCTCAAGATTAGATCATGAGCACCATCATCATTATCAATGTCATCAACTGCATCATCTCTTGAAACCATACTCCATCTGAGTAATCAAACACTATGCTAGATAATTCACTCACTCCATAGAGTGACACAAGAACCATTCTTCTAAGCCAGACATATGTCCTAGAAGAATAGATGTCCTGGACTATTTTTCGTCTGAGAAATTTATGTTCATTGATCATCCATATAGCTGATAATAAATTCCAACACTGTTGATAGTCTTCAAGGAAATTGGAACAATATCATTTAATAGAACACAACTGCATCTATCCATAGTAGTACACAACTACAATCCAGTGGTACACTACCACACCAAGTAGAACATAGATACTTGATCAATGACATATAATCATAATCAATGGAAGACATCCACCACAGTAGCATACATCTATTGTCCAGAGACATGCATTCTCCATAAAAATCATCTGATATAAACCTGCACATAAAACATTATTATGATATAAAATGAATCATATGGGCCATTCTTCCACTCACATCTGTGAGATCTGGAAGAGCATCTACCCTCAGAAAGTCAAACATCAATGATGAGATATCTGAACTATTCTTCTCAAGCAAGGAAGAATAATTTTCTTGATTTCTGAGCCTGGACCATTCCCCACCCTGGTCCATTCCTCCGGCACTAAAAAAATTGCAACCTGGAGAGAATGAGTCTTCCCTCGGGAATGCCTATCACTAATTGTTGAATATGGACCATTCACCTATCTGGGACATTCCTCCACCACTAAAAAAAGTGCAACCTGGAGAGAATGAATCTTCCCCAGGGAATGAATGTCTGTACCATTTCCTAAGGAAATGACTATCCTGCACCAACCTCCAAAACAAACCATTCTTCAAAACTGCTCATAACTGTGAGCTTTGAAAGAATGATTGTCCGGCGAGGCAGACCAATCTTCTTGAGTAACCCTCAAGAAGAGAGATTGTCCTAGACCATTCCCCATGTTAACCACAATGGTAAATCATTGTCTATGGCACATCAACAATCCATCGAACCATTTTCATTACGAAAATGACCATTCGATCTGGAGCATTTTCCAAACTAGAAAATTCCTGTCCGTCAAAAATATCAAACCACTTTTCGAACTGGAAAGGAACTTCTCATCCTAGACCATTTTTCGAACTGAAAAATGACTGTCCATAAATCAATAACACATCAGTGCTCCCTCCCAACCTGGGAGTCGTCTCTTCCTTTTTCAATAAGGAAGTCATCTCCATGAGCTCTAGCTTGAGTATGCAAACTCTTTCACCTTGGATAGAGGATTTACCAAAATGTATGCCTATCTTGTCATATGTGGAGATATATATATATATTGGAGAACTACTTCTCTTTTCTAGACTTCATCACGGAGAGTGTAATTCTTGATCTCAAATGTACTTCGGTCTTTCTGGAACACTGGTTTTCTTTGAAGGCTTCATATAGCTCTGATCAATATAGTATATCATTATTGGACTCATCTTTTGTTCCCTACTAGCTCATAACATCGTGGCAAGTCTCAAAATGGAACATATCCATGTGGCACTTCTTTTGTCATCATGAGATATTTGTCATGGATTGGAAATCCATCATTCTGGAGTTTTGAGCAATCATACCTGGATATAATAAAAAAGGTTTTCACCACACTTCTTCTGTTCATTGGAGGTTCTCCACCAAGTTGTCCTCTTTCATCTGCATACAAGAGTCACTTTCTGGTATACCTCAAATCCTTGAGGTTGATCTTCATATGCTCTTTGTTCAATTATTATGGAGAACAGTCTTTGTCAATCCCATGAATATTGTGGACGATATAATGGCTCATGTAGAGGTATGTTTGGTTTACTGGAACAAGCAGTCATCATAGTCTTCTCCCTCCATCTAGGAGAACCTCTAGTTCTGGATCTCGCAATGCTTACATTCATAAGTCTTTTCATACACTGTTCTTCATCACAAATTTCAGTTCCTCTACATGATTTCTCTTAGTGAGTTCATATCAGGATGGTAATCTTGTGATTCTTCATACAATGGCTGGTTGTTCTCGATTTTCTTTCTTTCATCACAGGATCATGAATGTGGATGGAAAACCAAGGATACTTTAAGGCTTCTTTTCGAAGAAGGATTCTTCTAAGGTCAAACTGAACACGTACTACTTTTCATGGCTTCTACCATGGATATATACTTCATCATCTTCAATGGATCATAGGATTAGCTCCCTCCTAATCCTTGCTTCATGTATGAGTGCATGTTTTTATTTTGGAAGTATATAGTAGGCTCCCTCAATCTACCATAATCCATGCTTTCGTCTGCATCCTTATTGCTTTTTGCAAGGTGTCATAAGTCTTTCTCCAGTTTCCTCTTGATTGTTGACTTCTTTTTGTCTTTACTTCTTCTAGGTTTCTTCCTGATTTCGGCTTATCTTGCAGCTTGTCTTATATTCATAGTGATAGAAATCCTTATCTTGTTTTTCTTCCATAAGTATAGTTTCTCTTTGAACATATTATCTTCTAAGAAATAGATATGCAAGATATGTACCGAAAACATGGTATGTACAAGAACTATGAAGAGTATTGTTACCTTGTCTTAGAAGAAGAAGTTTGTTTTTTCCTGCTTGGATTTCTTTGTAGGTTCCTTTTCTTTGGCAACTGATGCTTCATGTGTCTCCTTACTTTTATTTATCTCGGGACAATGATTCTTGTAGTGACCATACTTTCAATAGTTGAAGCATTGTATTTCTAACATATCTTTCTCTTTATTTGGCTTCTTCCTTGAACCAAACTTCTTTTTGTTCATGAAATTCTTGAATCTTGTTGTGAAGGATTGATCATTGTACTTATTTTGGGGTTTCTCTTTTTCACCGATCCTTGATTCTTCTTGATCACAACAATTCCAAAGTTCTTCAAATGTAGGATACTCCTTCCTTCTGTTCATTCTTGCGACAAATGCATCCCATGTCTTAGGAAGACCATTGAGTACTATGTTTACCAATTCCTTCTTTGAAATGATCTCTTCAATAGCTTGTAGTTGATATCTTAATTGAGATATTCTCACAAAGTATGATGTTATGTTGTCATCATCATTCATCTTCGTGTCACGAAGCTCATTCTTTAAACTCATTAATTGTCCAATGTTTCTGACTGAGAAGAGGTTTTTTAGGGCATCATACATCTTCTTCGATGAGTAAAGATGGGAGATGTAGGGTATCAAGTGGTATTTTATAGAGTCCACTATAATACTTGTGTCATTGATGTAATTGTCTTTGAACTTCTCTATGATTGTAACGTTCTACGGTTCCTTCTCTTTTCCTTCTTCAAACTCTAGTTCCACGATCTTTCCTTTCACGATATCCAACACTTTATTCTTGGCAAGGATGAGGTCAATCCTTGTCTTCCACGCTATGAAGTTAGAAGCTCCATATAACTTTTTTTCTGACTTCATAGAGTAATTCATGGCTTCTTTGACTTGGTCAACCCTAGATTTGACCAAAAACTCAAAATTGACATCTTGGCTTGATGAGAGTACCAAGAGATGCGCTAGGCTAGGGTGCATTGGTCTATCTAAAAATTAGGTCAATATTTTCACTTAAAGTGCCTCAATGAGAGGGTTAGGGTTTCTACAACTGCACCTGCTAGTAACCCTAGCGACAGTGCTTTGGTGACTGCTCCTGCTAGAAACCCTAGCAATAGTTCTTCAATGAGATTAATATCCTTATGGCTATGATCCCTTCCATTAGTTAGATTGAATGAAGGAGGTGTGGGCCCATAACCTGTTAGAATATGATGGATGTGCTCATTTTACCATAGACAATATCACTATTGTCACCCAACCATAGGCCAAATCCACCCTCCGAGCACCTTAACATTGACAGAGAATCACTTTGGAAGCAAACCCTAGGTTAGATAGCCAAACAAAGGGTGGCACACCTTTCTCCAAGGATAGCGTACCAAAAAAGAGCTGATCAAATATTCGAAACCATAACCAAGAGATAGTCCAAGCCAAAATGTAATCTATTAGCTACAGCAGCTGCAACGGTAGCTCTCCTCCAAACTTGCGCACAAACTGGCTAACTACAGTGCGCACAAGTGAGCTCTACAGTTCTGAGAATGCTTGCCAGAATGAAGACTGACCTCCTATATTTATACTAATTCTGGCTAACTGCATGGGCCGACTTCTCATTATGGGTACCTATATAATATTTCTTCTGGCCGAATTCTTCTCTTGGAGGCTAATAACCTAATACAAATTATCTCCTTGAGCCGACTTGTCTTCTAGGGTTATTAGCCAACTCATTAGGGTTTCTTATTACTTCTCAGAATATTCCATTCTTGTCAAGCTTACACATGGAGTTAAATGCCTCCCACAACTACCATAATATCAACAAAAGGAAGTACAGATCTATTGAAGAAACTGTAAAGGCACTAATGAACGATCAAGGTTTATCTATGTATTTGTGGGGAGAAGCATCCATGCCAACAATATATGTTATGAACAGAATTCCCCACTGGATATTGAATGATATGACTCGAGAAGAAGCCTTATCAGGAAGGAAACCTAATGTGGAACACTTAAGAATCTTTGGATTCCCTGTTTACATTCACATCCCCAAGGATAAAAGGAAGAAACTAGAACCCTCAAGAAAGAAGAGCATATTTGTGGGATACAGTGAATCATACAAATCCTATAGAATCTACATCCCAGAACAACATAAGGTTGAAGTCAACAGAGATATAACCTTCAATGAAAATATGGCTTTCAAGAAATCTATAGAAGAAACTATAGAAGAAGAAGAGTATGAAAGCCTAAAGAAGAAAGCACATGTCTCCCAGAAAGTCAGAATGAAGAAACATAAGAACTTGATCATCTGATGAAACCATGTGATTGAATCATTCATTGTACCCAAAACCAAGAAATGTCCAGCTTGGCTTGAAGCTACTCTACAAGAAGCAGAAAGACTCAAAGCCCCAAGTGACACCTTCAGAAAAAGAAAAAAGCCCAAAAGATTCTCCAACTATGCAACATGTATGAAAAAGATTATAAATGAAGAAGCCACCACATTTGAAGAGGAAACTCAAAAGAAACAATGGAAAGAAGTCATAATAGAATAACAACAGTCCATCATGAAAAATGATGTATGGGAAATTGTGCCTAGACCAAAATAAAAATCAGTAGTAACTTCAAAATGGGTCTATAAGATCAAACATGCAACGGATGGAAGTGTGGACAAATACAAAGAAAGGTTTGTAGCTAAAGGGTTCTCCTAGAAGGAGGGAGAATACCATGACGAGACATTTTCTCCCGTTTCCAGATATACTTCTATTAGAGCCATTATGTCTCTTGCTACTTCCATGGGATGGAGTTTACATCAGATGGATGTAAGGACATCTTTTCTTGATGGAGAAATCGAAGAAGAAGTATACATTGAACAACCTCAAGGATTTTAAGTACACTCCAGAGACACTCATGTTTGAAAATTAAGGAAATCCCTATATGGACTCAAGCAAGCTCCAAGAGCTTGGTATGCCAGAATAGACAACTACTTAATTAGACTCGGTTTCTCCAAGAGTCATGCAAATCCAAATCTCTACTACAAAGTTGTGAACAATGCACATGTGATTCTACTTCTATATGTCAATGATTTATTCTTGACATGTGAAGAGTCTCTCATCACCCAGTGTAAGAAGGAACTAGCTTCTAATTTCGATATGAAAGATCTTGGTCTCATGCATTATTACTTGGGACTAGAAATATGGCATAAGCATGGTGTGTTACAGGTATGAAATAACTGAGGGGGGGGGTGAATAAGTTATTGTAAATTATTAACAATCTCTCTCAATTTTAACTTCGAATCATTAATCTTAGTGGCAATAAGTCTTTACTGTGAAAACCAGTGTTGTAAACATAAAGCATATATCATAA
>JZKD02S1675588.1:110690-162646 GCA_000966675.3 Picea glauca
CGTGTTTCAGCATCTACGTTTCAGCATGTTTCACTTTTGTGTTGCAGCATCTGTGTTCGCTTCCAACAGTCGTGTTTTAGCATTCGTGTTGCAGCAGTCGTGTTTCAGCATCTGTTCTTCATAAACAATCGATTTCCATCAATGACAACCTTGATCATCTGCATCATCTCTGTTGTAGCCATATTTCCAACATGGTGAAGTATTCCTTGGACAAGGAAAGTATGCAATGAATATTCTTCAGAAGTTTGGAATGATGGATTTCAAATCCATGGACACTCCTATGACCACAGATATAAGAAAAGTAAGAGACTTAGATTATGATATAGTAGACTCGTCCTTGTATTGACAATTGATTGGGTCATTGATGTATTTAGTGAATACTCGACCATATATTTTCTTTGTTGTGAACACCCTAACCCAGTTCCAGGTGGAACCCATACATGAGCATTGGATAGCTCCAAAACTTGTTCTAAGATATATTCGTGGGATGCTAAACTATGGTTTAAGATATACCTCATCCCGTGATATACAACTTCATGGATTCACAGATTCATATTGGGCAGGGAGTGCAGAAGACATAAGGAGTCCTTCAGGGATGTGTTTCATCTTGGGCTCTGCTATGATATCATGGGGAAGCAAGAAACATAATTCTGTCACACTCAGCACAATGGAAGCAGAATATATCGCAACATGTGAGGCATGTACATAAGCAGTATGGCTGAGGAAGATGATTTCTGGATTATTTGATCGGGTACTAGATTCGACCATAATATACTGTGACAATTAAAGTTGTATAAGGCTATCTGAACACCCAGGGTTTCATGAACGGTCGAAAACATTGAGATCAAATACTACTTTATTTGAGATAAAGTCCAGGAAGGATAAGTGAGGCTCCAATATATCTCCACAGACGAGCAGACAACAAATATTTTGATAAAGCCTTTGTCCAAGATAAAGTTTGCATACTTACGAGACATGTTGGGGATCGTGGAGATAACTCCCTTAGCTGAAAGGGAAGATATGGCTCTCCAGGTTGGGAGGGAGCACTGATATATCATTGATTTATGGGCAGTCATTTTCCATTTTGGAAAATGGTCCAGGATGGGCAGTTCCTTTCCAGTTCGGAAAGTGGTTTGAGATTTTTTTATGGACAGGCATCTTCTAGTTTGGAAAATGGTCCAGACTAGACAGCCATTTTTGTAATGAAAATGGTCTGATAAATTGCTAATGTACCATAGATAGAGATTTCACTTGTGGTCGGTGTGAGGGAATGGTTTAGGACATTCATTCTTCTTGGCAATCACTCTTAGTAGTGGTCAATTAGAATGTTCTTCCTTGTCGAGAAGTCATTCTTTCGAAGTTCAAAGTTGTGAGCAGTTTCGAAGAATGGTTCGTTTTGGAGGTTGGTTTAGGACAACCATTTCCTTAGGAAATGGTCCAAACATTCATTCCCTAGGGAAGACTCATTCTCTCCAGGTTACACTATGTTTAGTGCTGGAGGAATGGATCAGTTAAGTGAATGGTCCAAGTTCAATAATCAGGGACAGACATTCCCTAGGTCAAACTCATTCTATCCAGGTTTCACTATGTTTAGTGCCGGAGGAATGGTCCAGTCTCAGAAATCAGGGACAATTATTCTTCCATGCTTGGGAATAATAGTCTAGATAGCCCATGGTTGATACTTTTACTATATGAGGGCAGATGTTCTTCCAGATCTCACAGATGTGAGTGGAAGAATGGCCCAGATGACTCAACTTGTATCATGATATTGTTTATGTAGGTTGATATCAGATGATATGATTGTTGTAGAGACTGTATGTCTCTGGACATTAGTTGTATACTAATGTGGTGGATGTGTTCCACTGGTTGTGACTATGTGTCATTGTTTAGTAGTCGTGTGCTACTTGGTATTGTTGTGTACCATTGAATAGTAGTTATGCACTACTATGGATGGACACAATTGTGTTCTGTTAGATGACATTGTACTGATTTTCATGGAGATTATCTAGTTGGATAATTTTGACGATGCTCATGATTTGATCATGAGATAGCTTGTGTGGCTATGATGATGCTACCAGTTGAGTGGTTTGTTTTTGCTCAAGACCATTTCCTTTTATACCTCCCTAGCTAGGAGGGAGTGTTGATATTATGGTAGCTGCGAGAGGTATTAACCTCCACTTGTGACCTTTGATGATATTAGAATATTCCAGGAAGTAAGAGAACCCTAAAAGACTTAGACATAACCCTAGAAGTAAAGTTGGCTAAAGAGAATATTTTATATTGAGTCTTTAGCCTCCAGAAAGAGAATTCGGCCCAGACAGCCTGAAGAAAGAAGTATAAATATAAGGCGCCATAGCTCATTTGGAACACACAAGTCGTAACTGCAGAAATCCAGTAGTACGCAATTTTGGGGAGTAGCTGCAACTGCAGTTACTGCAACCTGTAATTTCATTCTTTCTAGGTTGGACTTTCTTATCAGTTTTGGCTATCTTTGCTTGGTACATTCTCCTTGGTTGGCTATTGAATTGCTACCAAAATTCTTGTCTCTGTCAAGTTCAAGGTGCTCGGGGGTGGCATTCGTGCCTATTTTTGGGTGACAATATTGCTTTATTGTCTATGGTTAAATGAGCACACCCACTTTTCTAACACAAAGTAGACTGAGTTATCGATACTTTGCTTCTTTAAATGCATTTGAGCACTAAACATAGCTCACACAATGCTAATTTCTTTAATGCCTTTGCATACAATGTACAGAGTTAAGTGTCATTAAGAATCAAACTAAATGTTGGATCAAACTATGAGGATCATTAAGTATAATTAGCTGCAACACAAACTCGCTGGATTAAAATACGAGGATAATTAAGTCCATTAATAATAAACATTGAATGACGTGAAGCTTTCCATAAGGCCTCAAAGATATTAGCCAACCAAATTTTAGAAAAACAAATTCTTTTATACAAATTTTTAGTGAGAGGCAAATTAAACACACTCAAAGGACAAATCCAATAATGYATAKCATGGATARTAAGTATAGAAAAGGATAAAATAACTTGAAGCACACAAACTTGAAACATAAATTAATAAATGATTAACAATGAGGTTAAAATAAATCTATGTAGTGGCTTTGTTTATTATTATTTGGTTAAAATTATGTTTAACTCAAAGTTAAAATAAATTTTTATAGTAACCCTTTTTTATTATTATTTGGAMRAAGTTTTTAAAAATATTCACTTTACATGGTTCATTTTTTTTCAATTTATTCATTGTAGATACATCTATTATATACACATCTACTCCTCATATTATTGTTTAGAAAAACACATTTCAAACTTATCCAAAGACATCTCCTTAAAAAAACAATTTAAGTAGAAATTGCATTAAAAATGGAATAGGTTGAACTTGTAACAACCAAACCCAAGGAAAAAATGGGGTGAATCGACACTTTTTCACATGATAGAAATTCTATGTGCCCCATTTTCAAAGGTTTTGCCCCATTTTCAATGAACCCAATGATTTTTTTAAGATATCGAAATTCTATGTATTTTAAACCCTTAAAATCTTCCTTGAGTTTTTTATTATTTTTGGCTTTGTCTAAACATTCTATTTTTCGAATTTGTTTACCAGAGATCTTGGTAAAATGCCATTTGTTTATATTTAAATTTCATTTTTGAATGTATATATAAATTCATCGACACTAGAATTATAGAGACTAAATCACCGGAAGTTCCAACAATTTTTAACCCCAATTAAAAAAACAATAAAAAATCTAGATTAACTAAAAATTTAATTCTAATTAGAAAAAATAAAATAAAATACTACATAAATAAACAACTCCACTAATAATTTACAAGCAATATACTCTCCAATAACCTCTCACGTGCAAAGTTGGTAAAAAAAACCAAGGTGCGTTTAATGTGCACAAGAACTGGGATAACCACTCACGTTCAAAGTTGGTAAAAGCCCCCTAGGGGTGTGATTTAATGTGCACAAGATGTGGCATGTTGTACGAAAATTGACACCCCTCCCATCAAAGAAGTGAGCTGGAAAAGCCCAATTCCAAGGAGCCTTTGCGAAGATTGGGCAAGATCTCGCTGACTTAATCACTTGCTAGGGAATGCTCCTCCACACATATATATATGGGTGCACATACAACATCTAAACCAAACCTTATCCTTTGTCCGGGTGGAAGAATAGGTGGTGTCTGCTGTCATTTTCCTTCAGTTCTCCTTTCTTTGTAGTTCTCCTATCATTTTCCTTCAGTTCTCCTTTCTTGATAGCTCTCCTTTCTTGGTAGTTCTCCTGTCATTTTCCTTCAGTTCTCCTTTCTTGAGATAAGTTGATCCAGATCCATCTGCATCCATCGAAGAATAGATAAGTTGATCCAAATACATCTCCATCCATCTAAGAAGTAAAAATGGCAGGTTCTAGTTCTGCTACCCCAATCCTGAAGAACGAGCTGGATATAGTGATACCCACGATCAGGAACTTGGATTTTCTCCAAATGTGGCAGCCATTCTTTGAGCCGTATCACCTCATCATTGTGCAGGATGGAGATCCATTGAAGACCATCAAAGTGCCCAAGGGCTTCGATTACGAGCTCTATAATAGAAATGAAAGCAACAGGATCCTCGGCCCCAAGGCCTCCTGTATCTCCTTCAAGGACAACGCCTGTCGTTGCTTCGGCTACATGGTCTCCAAGAAGAAATATATCTTCACAATTGATGATGATTGCTTTGTTGCCAAGGATCCCTCTGGCAACGACATCAATGCTCTCCACCAGCACATTATGAATTTGCTTTCTCCCTCAACTCCATTATTTTTCAATACATTGTATGATCCATACAGAGAGGGCGCAGATTTTGTTCGTGGGTACCCCTTCAGCCTTAGCCATGGGACACCCACTGCAGTTTCTCATGACCTCTGGATGAATATTCCTGACTATGATGCCCCCACTTAGCTTGTGAATCCTTTGGAACGCAACACCAGGTATGTTGATGCAGTTTTGACAATTCCAAAAGGTACACTTTTCCCCATGTGTGGGATGAATATGGCCTTCGATCGGGACTTGATTGGCCCTACAATGTATTTTGTCTTGATGGGTGATGGCCAGTCAATTGGTCGCTATGAAGATATGTGGGCAGGATGGTGTGTCAAGGTGATCTATGACCACTTGGGATTGGGAGTGAAGACAGGGTTGCCATACATTTGGCACAGCAAGGCCAGTGACCCTTTTGTTAACTTGAAGAAAGAGTACAAGGGGATTTTTTGGCAAGAGGACATCATTCCATCTTTCCAATCTGCTACATTTCCAAAGGAATGTACCTCCGTTCAGCAATGCTACATTGAGTTGTCAAAGCAGGTAAGGGAGAAACTTGGGATAATAGATCCATATTTCCAGAAGCTGGGAGATGCCATGGCCACTTGGATTGAGGCTTGGGATGACCTCAATCCCACTGCCGAATCTGACCATGCTGCATAATCCAAAGTAATTCCCAATGGACCAGCTGAGGCATCCACCAAGTAGCAAGGATCTTCCACATTAATTACTTTTTTTCAGCTCTGAAGTTCATATTAATTTTCGTAGATGAATAGTCTATTCTAGTTGAGTTGTAGTTAACAGTTTCTGTTTTATTTAGATAGATAATAGTAGGGCCTACATTGACATCCTGATAAACTTTCGATGGGGTGCAGTTATTTTTGAGAATATGCATGCAATAGCATGCTTGGATTGAGTATTTACATGGATTTGTTTTGTATTAAGTTAAATAATATTATGGCTTACATAGTCATCTCAAGAAACATTCTATGGGGTGTTAGTATTTTTGACAATATACTCATCTCAACATGTCACTTAACAAAAAAAATAAAACTCTAGTGAAAAGAATAACACTACATCCTATACATCCTAATGAAAAGAATAAGTATAGGATGTAGTGTTATTCTTTTCACTAGAGTTTTATTTTTTTTGTAAGTGACATGTTGAGATGAGTATATTATTGTAATGACCTCCTCTCAACATTTAACATATTGTTGATCTTCATAAATAAATAAAAATTACTCAATACTCAACTTTAAACCTAAAACTCTAAAACTTTATATATCACTTCATTCCACTCACCATACCCATCCCAATTATCAAACCATGATATATTAAAACTTTTACATTAAAGAAAACYAAACCTCAACCAACATAAAAACTTATCTATTACTATAGACTATGGAGTGTTTTGCATTTAGAAGTCTCTGGCCAATGCCTTGTGTAAAACTTCTCAATTATGGATGTATCAGAATGATTTTTGTATTTACATGTATAGATTATATTTATGTATCTTTAGATTTAGTTATTTATTTAATACAAAAAATATGGACTGAAGGAGATTGAGTAAGACACAAAATAAAGATTATCACTTTTGGGATTGACCTTGAGATTTTTTGGACAAAGCTCAAAACATTTAACTTCTCAAGCTTAAGGGCCCCACTTGACTAGCTAGTTATATATAAGTGTCTTTAAAATAATTGTTTGTTTTATTGAGCTTATTTTGTTTTAATGTATGTTAATTAATTTCTTTATTTGTAATGATAATAATAATAACCATGGAGAAAATTAGCTCAAGATGTTCATTATTGTTTTTCTTAACACAATAATGTTTCTACATCTACATGTTTTTGTTGGTCATTATGAAGACACTTGAATGGAGTTGGGATTTGGTTGTCATACCATGTACCATCACCCAAAAATGAATCACCTCACTCATTTTGCTGTTCATTATTAGTCTCCTCAGCACAATAATGGTTCTACATCTACATGTTTTTGTTGGTCATTATGAAGACACTGAATGGAATTAGGATTTTGTTGTCATACCATCCATCTTCACCCAAAAAAAATCACCTAAAATGATAACCAATTGGGGTTGGTAAAGAGGAGAAATTTCATTGACTCCAAGATAGGGAACTCTGATACAATACAAGTTGCATTTTCCCTACCTTAGTACTCCTCTCTAAACTTGAAAAAGAAAAACACTTAGTTTCAAAAAACACATAATGATCTTCTTAATTTGGGGATCAGAGAGAGTTGAGTTTGGCTCTTGGTTCATTCTTACTGAGCAGATTACAATTTTGTCTTAAAGAGAAATTAAGAAAAGTTTGGTTAGACTCAGAGAAAGCTTATTCTTTCACCCAAGATATTGTTTCAGTAAGGATTGTTTGAAACAGAGTTGAGGCAAAGTCTTGTGTAGGGTGCAGAAGTGAGTCCTATGTGACAGAAGCTTCACTTGGAACTGAAATCTTGTAAGCCAAGTAGGCTAAGACTCATGAGTTCAGAAAGTATAGTCCTAGGGCTCAAGGACGATGGAGTGCCCCATTGAAAATAGAGATTTTTCATAAAGCCTCTAAATACCCAGTCTAATCCCTGACTCAAAGCAATCTGTGTACATATCAAAGTAGAGTTCAATAGGAGAAAGTAGACTCCATGAAGCTGGCGGAATCCTGTACATGCTAGCAGATAGACAATTTTTGTGTAGCAAAGTGATATAAAATTTTATATGGCTTATTAAAGTTATCCATCAAAACCAAGAAATAAAAATGTTTTAAAAAACCACCTGAAAATATATATATTAGAACTGGACACATGACGTGCTTGAAATTGAAAAAAAAAAACATAAACTTTATTATAATTCTTTTCCATCCCATTAATTTTACAATCAATTGGCTAGAATGATTGTATTCAATTTAGCAACAATTCCTGCATGTGCGTGTATTAAGCTCTGCATAGACTGTGAAGAGAAGCAGTTGCGAAGGTGTATATATTAATATATTTATATATAATATTATGTAAATAATATATTTATACATAATGGAAAAAACTATACATATAATAATAATAATAATAATAATAATCTATTTTTAAAGTCACGGTCAAGTTAGCACATTAAATTGGTGTATGAGACCCCTTTATTTGTGGGACAAGGGACCTTCTCCGCCCAACGATTTGAAAATTTTTACTGTTCAAGAAATTGGAGAATGCTCGTAGTTGTGGTAAAGAGGGTAAAGAGATGAAATAAGTCGACAACCACGTAAACGTGAAGC
This sequence comes from Picea glauca, assembly GCA_000966675.3. Taxonomy (NCBI): domain Eukaryota; kingdom Viridiplantae; phylum Streptophyta; class Pinopsida; order Pinales; family Pinaceae; genus Picea; species Picea glauca. The sequence goes on from JZKD02S1675588.1 coordinate 118,776, forward strand.
TTCTATTAGACTTTCTTTTTGTAAATAAAAACTTTCATCACTTTTACCAAACAAATAAGTGAAACTTCTGTTAAACTTTTTTTTTGTAAATAAAAACCTAACCCACTTTTACCAAACAAATACATTGAAAGACTTACCTAACTAGTCAGAAGAAATGTAAATGCTCTCTTGAATCATTTCAAGTTAGACATTCTAAAATCAGAGAGAGACTTTTTTTTTTCAAGACCTTCCAACCAAGCATAACTCCAACATATAAATAATAGGTGAGGTAGACTAGTGACTCTGGAAACATTCAAATGATTTTCATGGTGGATCTGACTCCCTATTCGAGGACGGACGTAGGTAACAGCAGGCTGAGGGGGACTTTGAGCTAACGACAACCATGCAACCCCTGGAGCCTACTCAATTGGAGCTAGGGTAGAACTGATATCGTTGATGCAAAATGATGCCATAGAGATGTAGAACTGATATTGTTGATGCAGAATGAGGCAACTTGTTCAACCCATGGAGTTGGTGGGAAAAGATTCGATCAGGGAGAAAAGGGAAGTTTCAATCAATCCAGGTAGAGTCGAGGTCTCTTTCTTTTCGGCCCAACCACTATCTCTTGTTTGGATTGTTGGTATTGTTTGGCTAGCGACTATAATTACCTTGGACCACTGGACATTGTTGGTATTGATTCCTTGTCTTATGGGGTCGACTTACTGGGTAGCATTAATTCATCACTCGACTTCCAGGGCCTGCATGCACCCCCTCTAGCTCCCAACGCTGAGTCAACTTAGATAAGCCATGAGTTTCTTTCATGGAACAAATTCCAATATTGAATTTTCAAGGGTAATTGTCTAGCAAGATCTGGTGAGGACCTCCGCTCCAGAGAAGAATTCTTGTAGGACTTCTCTACATTTGTCCTCTATTTTCTCTATAATTTATAACAATAAATTCTTTAAATATGAATCCCTTCTTATTAATTGATTGAAAGTATCATAGTGAATAATATATACCTCTCTCGTACTCTTACTCTCAATTATTGTAGTTGACTCTAGAGTTATTAATGATTCTATGGATGCAAAATCGTTTCTATGGATGTATTGAATGGATTTCTTTACTAGTGGACATAGAGATCATAATAACACCAGTAGAACACAGTCATAATAATAAGAATAGAGAGCATTCCAAATAATATTGTTATTTACAATGACTAGAATTAGGACCGTGCATGTCCTCACTCTTTGTATTTGCTTCTATCTTTGTTCTTTAAATCTAAAAAATTTATATTCGAGCATTACCTATGCCAGGTATCTATCTTTATACAAGTATAATCATAGAAAGTAGATGATCATATTGAAAAATATTATAGCTCTTTGGCTTTTTTATAGAAATATATTGCAGGGAAGGAGGCTACTTGGCTTGCCGTGATGCTAATAGAGATTGACCAATGAAACTTAATAAGTTGAGAATATGTCGAATAGGCCAAAGATGATGATGGATATGGACCAATGGAACTACATAAGTTGAGAAGATGTCGGATAGGCCAAAGATAAGAAGCAACTTGGGTTATACAACTTCTGTATAGTTTGGTGTGTGTTTGCCACTGAGATTCATAATGTTGTCAGACAATAGAAGTTGAAAGAGAAAGGAGATCCCACCCTGGTTATAACTGATCATAGGGTAATCGTTGAGTGAGGTGGTAGAGTGACAGAAAGGCGGTGGAGCTATGGAAATGACAGAAAGAAAGACGATGAGGTAATTTAATTTATTTTGACAAAAGTTTGCAGGTATGCAAGATTTATGATTATTGTTATTAGAAATATATCAATCATATATTTTTATTAAAAACTTAATATAATAAAATAATATATGCATTTGAATACATTGACATGGCTCCCTGATTCACTGACACTGCATAAGAAGTGTTATTATATGCAAAGAAGTGTTATTATATCCACTCACTGCAAAAATGTTAATATAACAAGGAAATACATGTATCTATTCACTTAATACAAACATAATTTAATGAATGCATCACAGTTGTTTTAAAAATCTTAATAATTAAAGTGTTATTATATTCACTCACTACAGAAATAGACGTGAATTTAATGAATGCATCATAGTTGTTTTGAAGAGATTAATAATTAAAGTGCTATTATATTCACTCACTGCAGAAATGTTAATACAACAAGACAATCCACATATATTCACTCAATACAAACATGAATTTAATGAATCCATCACAATTATTTTGAAGAGATTAATAAATAATAGACTCAAAACTTAAGATTGACAAAAGAGTTATGCAATAAAAGTTTCAATTTATTAGCCAATAGATTTGTAAATAAAATCCATCAAAATATTATCAAATAATAACTATTTTAGTTTTTCTATGTACAACTTTAAGAATCACAAAAATATTTTTAGTCAATGGTAAATTAATGGAAGGTCAACTATCATAGATCGGTATAGTTTTGGCCTTTGATAGGGACTAATAAGTAGTTTTATATATATATGCAAAGAATGAAAATATCACTCACAATCCTTAAAATAATTACACATAAAAGTTTAAACCATTAAAAAAAATAATATAAGAAAAACATAGTATAAATAAAATATATCAAAGTAATAATAAAAAATTAAAAACAATTCTTAAAATAATATATTCATACACATACAAATGTAAACAATTAAACAAAATACATTATAAAAATATAATATAATAATATGAATAAAATATATCAAATTAACAAGTGAACTATTGGTATTAGACGTCCCGACATTCTTATCCCCGGGATACCGCATCGAAATTTTGGCTCGATGTACATAATGATATGAAGTGTGACGTTGCCCAGTGGCGGTGGCCCCGATTACTTGATACCTAATATAATTGATCAACATATTGGTAAATTTGGAAGGTGCAAGGTCGAGACCTCGGTGGTCTCGATCTCCTGGTAGGTGTATAGACCGGATTGAGAGGATAATGAGTTAAGAACTGAGGGTTGATCACCTCTAGAGGAGACATCGATCCGACCGTCCATTGGAAAGGTAAGATTGACGGTTGTGGTCGATTTCAATAGGTAAACTGATCGAAGATTAATAGAGGTCCACCCACCACAATTTGAGCACATGGTGTTAATAGGAAGACACACATCGGCGTGTCGCAATTCCAGGCCCCCCTTTGCGTTGGATTGTGACTAGGAGCTAGCCCCTCATAATTAAGCTCCCAGTCATAGCTCCTGGGCATGTGGAGAAATGTATTCCACTCAAGGTTTCCAGTTGTGGTCCTATGGAATTTTAACACCGAGAACAATAGTGGGTTCAAGTCTATGACATCAAGGCAAGACAATATTGAGAATTGGAAGAAACCACAAGACAGAGTGTTTAGGAGGAGATCAAGACCTATTAAAGGTAATGAAGTTAAATCGCTCCAAGACTAGCCTTTTCTTTTCATCTTGGGTATGGGCGTATTATGTACCACTTGAAGTCCTTTACCTACCCTGAGTAAGGGACTACCTAACTAGCGCTTATATTTTTCTTACCATATAGAGCTACCTAAACATAACATTATGGGTATACACATTACCTTACTTATGGTGTGAGAGCCACTTATTACTTACATATTGAACCAATTGGATAGCTACGAAGGTTGCAGAACCTAGGATGGTTGGCTATATTGATAAGACATGCTCCAAGGAAAACCATATAGGTCGAACCCACAATTTGTGACTGAATCATGAGAAGAAAATGTGGCACCAACATTTCAATCAAAAGCGTAATACAAACCAATCCAGAGCACAATGTCAGTATATCTATGATCATGTTGTAGTCAATTTCCCATAGTTAATTAGAAATTGTACCTACCTCCACCCTCACCACATGATGAATTGAACTAACTCAATTCAATTGCTTCAATAATGGGATCTACTGCATCTCGATTTTCTTTTCGATCTGCTAGAACTAGATATACTATTGGAGGATAGATTGTGATTGGAATTGGATTTGCTTATTTTGGCTCTCAAAATTCAATATGCCATGGTTCTCAATCTATATGTGCTGTGAAATCAGTTACTAGATTAGGATTTGGAGAAATTATTGAAACCTGGGAAACTATGTTTTTGTCTCAATATGGATATAAAACTAATGATACTTATTTTGTGCCTGTTGTTCATGCTTTACCATATGTTTTTTCTTCATCTGTTGATCCCGATTCACTTGTGGTTCTTCCCTTATCTACAGGATATGATTAGCCTACAATGAATGATCATCAGCTTGTGAAATCTTTTGGATAGAAGACTTTGACTTGGATGGAATTGAGCTCTCCCCTACCCTTTCTCCTCTACCTTCTTCTAGGTTGGATTACTACCTGATCGATGCACCCGAGATTTCTATTTTTTCATTATTTTGTATGTTGACAGAGTGACAGGTGGTGATTGAACTACTACTCAAATTAGCGATGCTCATGTGATTTATCACTATGGATATTCAATGAATGTATATGCTTCTCGAACTTAACCACTAGCCTATTCACTTTGATGGTTCCACTTTATAGTAGCGGGTACCAGGATCCTACAATATTTCCTGAGTGGAAGCCATTGAAGCATCTAAAAAAGAATAAGAACCATAGTCATCATATTCAGTTCCAGGCTAGATCCATGGTTTCCCTCCTTCATGAATCGATAAATTGCCGTCGTAGCCACCAACAAAAAAGAAATCAATCATTCGATGGTCTCGTTGCTAGAATCTATTACGTTTCACATTACATACAATTCATTCTTCACACATCAATGGCAACGAAGTGACCAAAAATTGATCATTTGGTCAGCTTCACTCGTTGGGGAAATGGAATGAATTTGTTGGGATATTTATTACATGCAGATAGAAGGCATAGTATTTGTTTGTCATTGATGGCAAGCTCAGCCCAACGATGATGAACAAGAAAGTGGCAATACCAGCAACGCAACGATGATCACATGGCAAGATCAGAAGCATAAACTCCATTTAGGAGTTTCGGATACTGGGAGTTGGAGGAGTCAAGAGTCAAGACTCTTCATCACAGGAGTCCCGAAGTTGTGAAATGAGAAATGTTGAAATCCCAAAACATGCACATCAACAAAGGCTCCATTTCGGAGTTTCGTAGACCGGGAAATCAAAGGTTTCAGATACCGGGAGTTGGAGGAGTCAAGAGTCGAGACTGTTCATCACAGGAGTCCCGAAGTTGCGAAATGTAAAACACCGAAATCCCGAAACAAGCACATGTTGGCAGCCAATTCACATTTTTCCACTATCTTATAAGCTGCCTACACCAATGTTTTGCAAACATTAATTTTTCGTCGCAATTCTCAAATAAACGACACTTTTATTCTTTGCACCATTTGCACACTTACCTTCCTTTCTTCTTTTCATGACTGTAAGCGTGAAAAATTGGTCTTTCGAAGTCACATTAAAATCATTATTGAGTTGTCGTTATTCTTCTTGTCGATATGCCCATTGCGTTTAGATTTTACTTACCATTATGCAGTTGGCAAAATTTTTTGATCTGTACTCATTGGACATTCTTTGATTGATTGTGTGATTTTGTTTCATTGAGTTTGTGATGCATTGGTCAGTGGATTTATATGTTCTTTGATTTTCTTGACCATTGGTTTCATAAAAATACATAGGTGTTATGGTTAAAACCTTGATATATATCATTTAAGATGACACCTAGTTCATGTGATCAAACGCATTGGCACATTGGTTAATTTCTTGGTATACATAAAACGCGTTGGTACATTGCTCAAACTCTTGATATGAATTATTCTATACAATGCATGTCACATAGTCAAAAAATTGGCATTGGTTTCGATTTATTTGTTTGGTTTTGAAACTATGGCATAACTTTGATGGCGCGAATGGTTTATCCACTTACCAAAGAATTTGATTGAGTGAAGTGGCATAGTTATAACACATGTGCATTGTGATTTTTATAGTTGAAAGTGTCGACGGTTGTACAATTGGTAATGACTATTCTGCATGGCCAGCAAATAGCTCCACCACCTTCGCACGATGTCATTAATGTTGCTCCTATCTTTGTTTCACCTTTGTTAGCCCGGGTAAGCTTTCAGACATTTTGTTCCTATGTATGTTGCATTCAAACCCTGGCTCGTACACCGTGGGCTCTTCTCCATGGCACCAGTGGTGTGAATTGAGCCGAACGGTAGCCAAGCCTTGCTACTGTTTGACAATGCCCGGAAAGACTTAGAGGATAGTGGTTGGCTCACCTTTGTACAGTGGTTTGAGGGTTTTAATCTATTTGTTGCCCAGCAGTTTGCCCTAACTTTTGATGGCTACCGAGCCAAAGTGGGTGACATTCAGCATGAAATCGGTGAAGAATTTATCAGCTCTGCCACCGGGTTAGCAGCCACGGGCCAATGATGGTTCAAAAACTCTAAAGTGGAAGAGGTACCATGGCTTTTACTGTTCGTCTCACGGAAAGTCACATCCTGTGACAGAGGTATGCCAATTTCTACGCTTAAACCAAGATGGCATGACCTTTTACTGGTGGTTAAACAATTCGTGACCTGTGAGGGTCGATATGGACTGGTTTCTCTTTATCACCTTCGACTATTAATGAATTTTATGGGTTACCCATTGAATATGCCTTTTTACTTCCAGCGTAGCCTCTATAAAATGTCAAAAAGTTTTAAACGAGAAAAGGCTGATAGTATCATGTTCCACCATGGCCTAATCAGACTCATTGTTGTTCATCACTTAAATCTCCAAGGCGATAGTTGGCAAGCTTTTATTTCTCGGAATGGTTTTGCTGATGCAGAGCCCATCCAAGTTGACAAGCCTATGGTTAGTGAAACCAAGGTCGAGCCACCCTTGCCCTTTCATGTCCTATTGCCCTCTCCTAAACCCTCGGTTGACCCTGATATTGAATTACCTGACGTTATAACTGAGAAGGCTGAGGCTATAAAAAATCCTGCGAGAAAAAAGGTCAAGGGAAACCCTACTGTTGATGGAAAACATAAAAAGAACGCTCGACTTATCTCAAGAATGGCTAGGAATAAGCCTAAACCTAGTGTTGAGCAGAAGCCCATAGTCCTTAGTGAGGATTCGGACTCTGACATCGAACACTTCCTAGCTAGTGAGTACCCTTACTCCCAAGGCTTGTGCGCTGAGCCACCCTATGACTTCGTTTTGCGTCGAGCCACCCTATGACTTCGTTTCTAATCTACCCCCTTGCCTAAGGAACAATCCTAGTTACCCAGGGATCAAGCTACCTAACGAAACCCTCAACAATGTAACCAAACCCTCACTTGCATTTTCGAAGCCTGGACAGTCGTCATGTGACCAATGTAATGTGTGGTTGGAACGATACTATACAGACGTTCCCTTACTTCAATCGAAAATCAAATCGCTGGAGAACCAAGTTACAATGTTGACAAGCCAAAGGGACAAGCTTCAAGCAAATGATAGGAAGCAAAAAACCACTGGTTCCATCGTATTTAGGAATGTTGAATCGGCTACAACCATTGTCAATTCCAAAATGTCATGATCAAGCTGTCTGCTCGTCATCTAGGTATGAATTTAAGTATCAATTTCGTTTTGTGAATTGCTCGGATTAATATAATGATGTGAGTTTGGTTTTCAAATAGCTCTTTCTATCATTCGAAATGGCTTCGTCATAATGTTGTTCATCCTGTACATTATTTTTGTTTTGCTAAAATTAAATGAAGTTTTGATTTCGATACATGATTTGCTCATTCCCAGTTTAGCGATTGATTGGTTTTCGTTGGATTTGATTTGATTGTTTGTTGGTATGAGTTAACGAAATTAATGGTTTGCTTTCGATTGGATTTGTTTGTATCTAATCTGAACATAAGGTTTTCATGCTAAAATTAGAGTGCCATCATTTTTTGATTTAGTATAATTTCGTTATGGTTAGATTATATCGGCTCTAATTTAGTTTGTATGCTATGATTTTGGAATGATTTCATGAGTTTGAATTGATATGATGTAATCTTCTAAATCAGGAATACGACTCTGTTCGACTCCGATTTGGAAAGGACGAATATATTTTGTATGGAAACGATATTCTCATTCAAGCCTGTGCAAAACATATCTATGCCCGAATCATGGAATGGTTTTGATTCACAATGACTATGTTAAACTCCAACTATTTGATTTGCTCTTCTCTTGACTAGATTGCTGTGTACCTTCAATTAGTACAATTGTGTTTATGGGTTGGATTCGTATCGAAGATAGACTTGAGATTTCTCTGTTTGATTTTAATTTTCAAAATGACTTTGTTAACTCAGATCGATATGTGTTACCTTCGTTGAATTCGTATAAGAAGATTTGGTTTATAATTCGTTTTGAAATAAATTCGAATAATAATTTCGCTCAATGTCAATCAGTTTTTGTTTTCCCCAATTAGCAATAACAAGTGATTAAAAAACTATTACAGATCCTGTTATGATTTCATTTGAGATAATTTACACACCAGCTTTGAGTTGATTCGCTAATGACATGGATCGTTGGTTTATGTTAATACAACTATATCCATTTGGAAATGATCTTGTTGTTTTCGTATGGATTCGATCATGTTTCTTGTTGATAAGGAAACATAAATGATTGCCTATGATTTGTTTAACTGTATCAATTTCAATTTGATATGAAACGATTTCATTACTATTCGATACGATTTTGTATACTTGAATTGGTAATGAATTAAGCAAAGTATAGCTATCCAGTTTATCGTTTGATTTAGTTTGTTCAGATTGCATACAAGTGTTGACTTGAATGAGACTTTTTAGCAATAAAATATCTTTTGATAATTTGAATGTATCTTCAAAGATTTGAATTGATTTTAATGTTGATTCTGTGTCTGATTTAGACCAGCTACAGAATCGCAAGATTCTGTAGCTAGTCTATAGAATTAGATATTTTATCATTTTTAGCAACAAAATATCTTCCTAACTTTTCCATTTTTTACTCTTTTCAGGTACATCCAAATTGCATTGGGCATGTTGGACAGTCTAGGGGATGTTTTACCCTGTGGAAGGTCTTTAAATACTTATTATTTTTTGTAATAGGGCATCCTCACTTGTGGGAGAACCAGGCTATGGATTTCTAATACAAACTGAGACGAGAGTTGATGTTATTTCTACAACTTTCGCTTTCAATATATCAATCTTTTGTTTCATGTTTTATGCATATCAGTTTGCATTTGATTATAGACTACTTTAGCTATCATAATCTATTGCAGGATGATATGATTTGATTAATGTGCTATCCATAATCTGATCTCTTTCATTATTTTTAAGTACAACAATTACTTTGTTTCAGTTAATGAATCACATATTTCTCTTCTTCGTTAATTGAATCATTACGTATAGATATTTTCATACAGGTTTATCTAACTGTGAAGATTTATAAATCATATGGTTGCTGTAATTTTTATGTCTTGTTTGTCCTGTAATCATATTTGAAGAGCACTGCATCTTATTGTTTATGAGAAGCTTTTGGATAATTTGGTGTGGGTTTCCTCCCTCCGATCAGCTAAGACAATCATTACATACAGGACAAACCTGGAGTGTTCCTCCAGGTTAGTTTGTTATTTATTTGTTTGTTAATTTGTTAGTATAATATTAGTAGTTTAGTTAGATATATGTTTAGTTAGATTTGTAGTTAGAAATAGGATTTCAGTTGTTTAGTTTAGTTAGTTTCTTTCGTTTTATTTCTTCTTCATAAAATTATAAAATCAACAAAAAATATCTCTAGCTTTATAGGGCAGAATACAAATGAGTTTTTCAGGTTTTCATCCAAATCTGTAAATTGTTAATATTGTACATTTTGTGAATAAGTTTTATTTCAGTTAGTAGTTAGATGTTTGATTTCTTAGAGTTAGTATAGTATTAGATAGTATATTGTATATATATATAGAGTAGTTAGATTAGCTTATTAGTTTGTTTTATTTCTTTTTAATTAAATTAGTTTAGTTTGTTTTAATAGTTATTAGTTAGATTAGTTAGAGTAGTTTTCTTTTGTTTGTTTTCTTAGGATCTTAGATTGGATAACGGAGCCGCTAAACCCGTCAGGGTGGTTCATCCCAAATGGCTTGGGTTATTAGACAACCCCGGACCGGTTCCACTCTCCCAGTTGACGGACGGTCATTTTCGCCTGTCAACAAATGGCGCTAGAAGGAGGACCTGAAATTAATTAATGGCACGAGGCGGATGCAAGACTCCTCCACCACCTAATCGCTCAAATATAGTGACTAGAAGCCATTCAAACGATAATATCCCCCCTCAAACAACAACCACATCAACCGATGATCCACGGATCATAGTTGAGCCAGCAACCCCTAATCCTACAGGTGGTGACATACAAGAGATTGTCTGTCAATCTCTTATAAAAACATATAGTGACTTAGCTCGTTTGAGGCAACCAAACTGTTCGTGGGGTCAACCTTTGGACTTCTCTGGTATCAGAGAACAATTAGGAGACACTAATCTCACTGTGAATCCTACAGATCCAATCTTAAATCCTATTGCAGGAGGATCTGGGACACCCCCTTCACCACCTCCATCATCTCCTTCCTCTTTTGGAGGAGATTCCTCTGACGAAGTTAGTTTCCCTTCTCAGCCTTCCACACCCACTACCCCAATGGAAAATCAGAACAACCCTTCTAGACCTTGGCTTGATCAGGATGTCGTAGCTGTACCTAGAGCTAAGCATCCTTTACCTAAACGCCCAGAGAAATGGCTTCCCAAGTTTGATCCTGACTCAAAACAGATCGCTGAAGATCACATTAAAAAGTTTATGTTAGCCATAAGACTCCACAATGTCGAACATGAAGACGTTGTCTATAGGTTGTTCACCTATACTTTCGAGGGCAATGCGTCCACATGGTACTTTCCCCAGCAACCCCATACCATCATGTCTTGGGAAAAGTTTGAGTCATTCATTTTGGAAAAGTTTGGAGACGGTAAGCCTCCGGAAGTCCTAGTCATGGACCTTTCTAGCTTAAGAATGAACCCAAAATAAAAAATCAAATACTTTAATCAAAGATTATTAACACTTAAAAACTGAATCCCTACGGATTCCATGCCTACCAAGAGTCTTATAATAACATACTACACTAAATATTTGCATCAAAGTATAGCTATTTGGGTTAAACGATCTAAGAAAGCCACGTTGTTAGAAGCCTTCGAGGAGGCCAACCAGATTGAAAAGGACATACTTAGTCTTAAAGACTCTACTAGCAATGAAACATAGACTAGTTCTTCTTCCAAAAAGAAGATTGAAATCCTCCCTAGACCCACTCAAAGTAAAACACAACCTAAAAGATCTGATCTAGAAAACTTAACTAACGTTGTTCAAAAACTGTCAAATCAAGTTATAGACTTAAAAAGGACAACCAAAGAAGCTTCCTTGAGCAAAGGACCCTACAAGCCCCTGTTCTAGAATCCTTTTCCTACCAACCGACCTAATCCAACCACCAAAGACCTTAATCTAGAAAGTCTGAAATGTGCCCTTCAAACAATTCTAGAAGCCCAAGATAACTTGATGCCTCCTGAGATTCCTGAGGACGAAATTGAACAAGAGACAGTTCAAGAAGAAGAGTCTTCTCCAAGCATTTTTGGACACTTCTCGGATAGCAGCTTTCAAGCTAACTTCGAGACAGTGCATCCCTATAATACCAGGAGTAAGACAACAAATAAACCTTCTTCCGAAAATACTACAACTTCACCTCCAAAGAAATCTAAATCAACTGAGACTAAACAGAGTAATGTGAACCCCAACTTAGATTATGATGTAGTTGAAGATCTTAAAAAGTTGAGAGCTAACATTTCTGTTTATGAGTTATTGAAATTTCCATTTCTGCTACAAAAAATGTTACAGAATATCTCAGAGAATGGGAAAAATGGTAATTCTAATGGTAACAAGGTTGTACAAAACAAAGTTCCTCAGAAGACTTCCACTAAAAACAATCCTGATCCTCAAGATAAATGAAGCCTTCCTGTAAATAATATAAATAATGTAGATAAAGTATCTTTAGAAGCTGCGAGTAAAAATCCACAAGCTACCACTCTTAGTACTCCCAAAAATGTACCTCCATTTTTATTAACATTCAAAATCTTTAATAGAAACGTGCACAATTGTATGGTAGACTCCGGAGCGTCATCCAATGTGATGCCATGGTCTGTATGCCAGAAGATTAACACTGAAGTTGAACCTTCCACCTTAAAAATCATACAACTTGATTGGACCAATGTTAAATTTATAGGCGAACTAAAGAATGTGCTTATTATATTATCGTCTAACCCTAAGGTTCATCAAGTTATTGATATAATTGTTGTGGATACTCCAGAAGTGTATGGTATGTTTTTAAATAGGGACTGGTTGGAGCCGTTACATGGCTATTTCACAATGGATTGGTCTCATCTATGGCTTCCAGAGAACGACAAGCCCAACAAGATAAAGGTGAATCATGAACGATACCTTAAGTTCACAGTCACAGATTTGAACGATCCTAATGAACCATTTACACCCTCTACTGATTCACCCGAAGTACAAGGGATGGACACCTTATTCGGCAATTTCATGGTCGAGGCTTCAGCTATCGGCAATTCAGAACAACAGTCCGAGATTGTAGCATATGTCTAGCCAACAGCTTCTACGCAACGGTCTTATGTACCCGATGAGAATCAAATTTGGTCTCTTTATTTTGATGGGTCAAAGTCCAAAGAAGGAGCTGGCACAAGCTACGTTATTATCGATTTGGCAGGTAACAAAACATTGATTGCATGTAGGTTGGAATTTGAATGTACTAGTAATACTACAGAATATGAGGCTTTACTGCAAGGCCTCAAAAAAGATTTGGATATAAACATTCAAAATTTGACCGTCTTTGGTGACTCTGAAATAGTGGTTAGACAGGTAAGAGATTCTATCCACTGTCTGTCTCCGCATCTGAAAAGCTACCATTTCGAGGTATGGAATTTAATGAATAAATTTTCTTCTTTCAATATAAATTCTATTCCTAGATTGAATAAATCTGAAGAAGATTTATTAGCTAATGTAGCTTGTAAACTCTTCCCTGCAGAAGGCTTGTCCCCAGACTCATTTTCTGTCGAGTTGTTGTTCCGACCATCTGTTCCCGGCAACATTACGAACTGGAGAGTCTTTGACGACGACCAGCAGATCATTAACTTTTTGCACATGGAAGAAACCTTTCAAGGCGTGGTGATAGATGAACGAACACACGACGACAATTTGCACGATTTTACGGTAATACCTGATCCGAAAACTCCTAAAGCTTTATCGGACATGGTAAATTCGATACCCAAATCTGTAGTTAGATTAGAGAAGTTTTATTATTTTGAAGATAAATTTAAAAAGACGGTCAACTGTAAAACCAATACTTCCTCATTGTCATATGAAGAAGTAAACTTAGGAACTAAGGACAGTCCGTACTGCATTAATCTAGGCTTGGGGTGTTCTCAACAAGAAAAATATGCATTTATTAAATTATTTAAATTATTTAAAGATGTCTTTGCATGGACGTATGATGACCTTAAAACTTTCGACCCTAACATCATACAACATGTTATTCCTATGAAACCCCAAACCTTGCCCTTCCAACAGAAATTGAGAAAAATGCACCCTAAACTTGAACCGACCTTTCAAAAAGAATTGAATAAGCTCCTAAATGCCAAGATCATTTTTCCTATTAGGCACAGTCAATGGGTTTCTAACCTTGTCCCAATCTGGAAGAAAAGTGGGGAAATTTGACTCTGTGTAGATTTCTGAAACCTTAATAGAGCGTCTGATAAAGACAACTATCCTTTCCACCCATGGAACAGATCCTTCAACAGGTATCTGGTTCTGAGAGGCTATCTTTGCTGGATGGTTTCTCAGGGTACAACCAAGTCCTGATGTCTCCACCAGACCAACTTAAGACTACCTTCCGTACCCCGTGGGGCACTTATTCTTATCAAAAAATGCCCTTTGGATTGATTAATGCTGGTGCCACTTTCCAGAGAGCAATGGACATTGCTTTCCAAGGCTTAATCAATCATTCCATCGTAGTTTACTTAGATGATGTGACTGTATTTTCTAAAAACAAAAACGATCATCTAGCTCACTTACAAGCCGTTCTACAACGATGTCGTAAATATGACATCTCCTTGAATTCTAAAAAATCCATCTTTGCAGTAGAACAGGGTAAACTCCTAGGGTTTATTGTGTCAAGCAAAGGGATGATTATCAACCCCGAGAGGACTCAAGTCATCGCGAAACTTCCCCCTCCTACATCCAAAAAAAATATGCAGTCTTTCTTAGGCCAGATTAACTTTGTGAGAAGATTTGTCCCCAGCTTCTTTGAAATGGTCAGACCCTTGTGTTAGAACCCTATATAATAGGGGATCAGTTTTGCTGACTAATATGTATCTATTTCTGGCACATGTGTTCGCTCATGACACACGGTGAAGGCGACGAAAAATGCCCGACACTAACCAAGCATAAGATGGATGCTTGCGCGCAAGTTTCAAAGAAAGTTATGGTGCATTTTTGGCGATAATTTGTGAATTGGTTTGAAAGGCATAAAATGGTTATTCTTGTGGGTAAATGTAGAATGGGATTTATTAGCCATTTTTGGTAAATTTATCAAAAAACTGGCCTGTGCCTTTATGCATAGTTTTATTAAAAATTTATTAAAATGTCCAGCAAAAGGTTATATTGGTCGAGGGCCAATATCCACACATTCAACACCAAGAGAAAACACACAAGCCAAAGTCAACGCAAACACCAAACCCCAACGCCCAAGCCTCGGGCTCGGGCTCACTTCATCGATACAATATGTAATCGCTGGCTAATATATTCACTTAAAGCTCAGTTTGCGGTGTGAATGTGGGATATCACCAGTAGGAAATCAAAAATATATATAAACAACAGAGTTTAAAATCCCTTGCACGATGTTTGAACCAGTTTTCAAGGTGTCGACTGGATCCATGCATCTGCACCAACGACAGGGTTTTTATTCCCATTCACTTTTTCCTTTCTCAACTGTCGGACGTGCACAGAAGGGGACGATCTACAGGTTCTCCATGTTACAATGTAGCCATAGATTCCATACAGTTTCATGTGCGTGCAAATAGAATGGTTGATCAATATGAAGAGGACGACGACAACGAGGATGGATAATGTGTTACCAAGCGGGGATTTGTTTCTGCCAGAGTTTTAGCAAGGCATTGAAGAATTCAGCCAAGTGGGGTTCCTTCAATCTTTGTGATCTCTCTGGACGGTTGTCTCCTCGTGGGCTCAAAGGAAAGATTTTGTTTTCACCTTTCGGTCACTAGAGAATCTACAACCAGCTAGCAATGCTTGCCGCATTTCAATGACAGTTAAGTTTCTCAACCTATTAAATTGTTTGCGAAAGATCATGGATAGGTATTGAAGCTCTGACGATGCATGTGAGCATAGACCAAGTCTCGGATTAAAAAGGTAATGCGAGCTGATGAGGACATTGGCAATATTGCACAGGCAGTGCCTCACTTAGTATCAAAATATTTGGAGCTATTTTTATGAGACCTCTGTGATCGAACTTAAGAAATAACTCTTCTGAGGGGTGCTAAGACTGTGAGTGCTTCACATATGAAACAATGTGTGCATAGGTACAATGTTTTTGATTTTTTACGAGAGATAGTGAATAAGGTCCCAGACCTGGGGGGTTCAGATGCTGCTACTGGTGAAGAGAAGAATAGTGGTCGGAGAAGGAGAGTTTAAGAAGGACTGTATTTGGAGCAGTTCTCCATGGTATATCAACACCTCTACTTGGGATTACTGCAAGAACCATGGCAACCACCATTACCAGGGAGGAAATAGCACATCAACTGGCACCTCTGCTTCTAATCATTCTGGGTGCTAGTTATGTTCTATCGTTTATCATTGGAAAAGGAGGTCACGGCCTTTCCCACAACCACCAAACCTGATAAAGAGGATGATGAATCGACAACCTTCAGTTTCAGACTGTATGAGAAAGGTTGCTCGCGATAAACGTTGGGATGAGGTTCGTGGGTATTGGCATCAACATCGGTGGACTTGTGGTAGGGATTTTCCCATGGATACTCTTGTTATTATTGTTGACGAGGATAATGATGCAGAACTAGATGGCGATGTTGAAAACATAGAAAGTGACTCTAGTTCCAATAAAAAAAATAAGTCTCCTTCTCCAAGAAAATTGTGGATCAGAGACCAAATGTTCGGCCACCGAGTCCCCTAGCCGTAGAGCTCTCTAACGAAGATGATGATTGTCAAGTTGTGTGAACCTTTTGGCCAGTACCGATGAAGCCTCCAAGAAGCAGCCAGAGGATGAAATTTGCAGTATATGGCGGGAGGAATACAAAGACATTGAAGAACAGGGTATTAACAATCTGTTGACCAGATCATTTTCAGACCAAGACCGTCTATGCCTCTACACTGTAATGTTCACGTCACTCCTTACCTCCTCGCGTACACCCCCCTCACGTCATTCACACCTCACTTTCCACTCATGTCCCCCCCCTCACGTCACTCCCCACCATCCCCACCTCACCATCCACCATCACCAAACTCCCACGCACTTTCCTCTACCCCGCCCCCCATCTACCTTACCCCAAAAAAATCAACGCACCATATTCCATTCCGGACCCCCCCGTGAGTTCGACATTTAACGAGGGGGAGGGGTCCGGAATCGTAAATGCATATCTAAACGGCCCGGATTTAACCAACCAAATCAACGACATAGGTTCAATTTTGGACCCCCCGGGGCGGTCTACATTTAACGAGGGGGGGTGTCCAGAATTCCATTTTCCCGCCAAAAACCACTTTTCCTCATTTTTGCCAATTTTTGACTATGTTACCATGTCTTCTTCCGGAGGAGTTTTTGAACAAATGGAGATGGATTTCAAAAATTAGAGAGAGGTTTTTTCTCATAACAGGCCGAGGAACAAAACCCTTTTTTCATTTTTTTCAACGAAGCTATGAGGCGGGAGATTCGAAGACATCTTCGAGGCCTATTTTTCCAGATTTCAAATTTCTCGTTTCAGTCCAGATCTTGCAGGAGCTATCAAGGCCAGCTGGGGATGAATTCGGCGAAACCGAAAGAGGTTTTTGTCCAATACATGCCCATATACAATAACCTCTTTCATTTTTATCCCAGGTGTAATCATTGAAGAGATAATCATGTTTGATCGGACCCCTGTTTCGTAGAATAACGGTCCATTTTTCATGGCAAAAAACTCCGAATTTCGCGGGAGTGGTGGCTATTTTTGGCCGATGCAGTTAAAACATCTTGCAAAACTTGATGAGAAGATCTATTTTATTTATTTGGATTATTTTAATGTAAAAGGGTTGGATCTTCACGCCCTATGGCTATCAAGCTGTAACTTTTTTTCAATAGATCTGTCATTAATGAAGGGAAGGCACCTTACAGGATTCTTGCGTATGTTCACTGGTGATATGATTTTCTCAGTTAAATGTTTTCTTGCTCTGTAACCACTTTGTTTCCTGAATCTAATCTTTATGAATAGCGTTATGTCTCAGGATTTATCTCTGATACCCTGATTCCGATTCTTAAAGATTTAAATGTTTATCTTCTGATGTTTTCGATTAAGGAATTGTTGACTGCTTCTTAGTTGAATTTGTCCTTCTCACCCTTTCCTCTGTTCATCATTTAAGATGCAAAAGATCTAGTGAGTGTATTATCTCACCCTGTGGAAGTCATCCTACCTCGTTAATGGTTGTATTTCATTCCTAATTAATTGCAGACCCCATAGCCCAATGGATGTGTAAACTGTTTCAACCAATTTATAAACCTTTTTTACAACAGAGAACATTGTTTTCATTAACTAGCCTAATATCTCCTCAAACAAAGCTATATCAGATAGAGAGATCCCTCTCTGAGTCTTGGAGGGCTAGATCCAAGACTCGAAGCGGTTTTGATGTTGCCTCTGTGATTTCCTTTCATCCTTGGGAAAATTACAGAGCGCTAACACCTTGCACAACCTAATTAAGAAAGACACCCAATATCACTGGGGACCCCTAGAAAATCAAGCTTTTAATGCAATAAAGAAGGCCATAATAGACGCTTTGTCTCTCATGAGCCCAGATTTTTCTCAAGACTTTACACTCTACACTTTTGCTTCTGTCGTTCCTATGCCGCCGTCCTAACTCAAAAGAATGATGAAAATAATGAACTACCCATTGCCTTTATGAGCTCTGCTTTCAAAGGCACTGAACTTAATTACCTAGTGGTGGATCGACAAGCCTATGTTGTTTTCAAAGTAGTCAAACACTTCCGGTTCTATCTTTTGAAGTCAAGGACAAAAGTCATTGTCCCCTACCCAACCGTTAGGAACTTGTTAGTGCAGAAGGAACTAGGTGAAAAGAGAGCTAACTGGGTCACCTCCTTGTAGGAGTACGACTTAGAAATTACCACAGCTCAGATAGTGAGAGGCCAAGGGTTATGCAAGGTAGTTTCTGATTCAGCAGCAGGACAACAAGAAGAAAGCGATACGTCAAACTTAGGACAACACGATCAAAATCTAATATGTTGTGCACAAAACCCTGTCATTCCTTGGTATGATGATATAAGATTATGTATTGAACATGGGTCATCCCCCCGTCACCTATACCCCGCTAAAAAAAGAGCGTTGAGATTAAAGTTTGCCTCCTTTCATCTAGTAAATAGTATCCTGTTTTGTCAAATTTTTGACGACGTACTGATGCGCTGTCTTGAAAGAGACGAAGTAGAAAAAGTCTTGCTAGAGTTGCATGCAGGAGAAGCTAGTGGTCATTTTGGTGGTGACACCACTGCCCATAAGGTTCTAAGAGTTGGTTATTACTGGCCCATGCTTTTTAGAGATGCCCATGCCTTGTGTCGTAAATGTATCATTTGTCAGAAAGCATCAGGGCGGTTACAAAAACCAGCCTTTCCTTTGCAGCCAGTTTCAATAGATTCTCTTTTTCAGCAGTGGGGCCTTGATATCATAGGTCCAATCAATCCCCCGTCCTCAAAACAACACAAGTTTATTGTGACAGCCACAGATTACTTTACCCGATGGTCTAAAGCTACCGTGTTAAGAACTGTCAACACCAGCCAGGTAATTGACTTTCTAAACTCGAATATTATCACTCGTTTTGGTATCCCTGACTGTTTAGTATTCGATAACGCTTCTAACTTTTCCTCTCTTGAGATGAGTGAGTTTGCTTTGGAAAAATGAATTAAATTGAAGTTTTCTGCTAGCAATTACCCTCAGGGAAACGGATTGGCAGAATCGACAAACAAGAACTTGATTAAAATCATTAAGAGAAAGGTGGTCGAAAATCACAATAATTGGCACAATCCACTGTTAAACGCGTTGTGGGCTGATAGGGTAACGCCAAAAGATGTTGTAGGTAACTCCCCCTTTTTTCTCATTTATGGCAGAGAAGCAATTATGCCACCTCAGATTCTTCTTCCTTCGCTACAGTTGTCACAGAAAATCCAAGAAGAAGATTGTCCCCCTTTAGAAAACCAAATTAACACTTTGAAGAAGCTAGAAGAGGTAAGAGCCCAAGCTAAATGTAAGTTAGACCAGCATCAACTAGTGGTTAAAAGATGGTTTGTTTCTAACTCTGATTACGTTAGGAATTTTGAAGTAGGCGATCTCCTCCTGAAATGGGACAAACCGCATGAGGGAAAGGGAAAGCACACTAAATTTCAAAACTTATGGCTTGGACCATTTTTGATTGCTGAAAAATTGGGTCCCAGTTCTTTTCGATTACAGAATCTTGAGGGGCATCCTGACACCTACCCGGTGAATGGCCAAGCCTTGAAAAGATACTTTGCTTGATGATAACCCTTGTATATTATGTACATATTTCGCTTCTGTTTGATTTTTCGTTTGCTTTTTGCTTTTAGCTTTTTCCTTTGAATTTATTTAGCTTGTGTTTTTGAAATACACATACCTGTATACCGAGCTATTCAAAAAAAGGAAACAGAAAATTCCTTCACTGAAATAACTACTAAGAAAAGTGTATAAACATCAATGGTATATTTCTGAAATTTATATCTGTGTTGGCAAAAGTTTGTTGTTTGAAAGAAGATGATTGATTTCGTTCTCTGAGTAAATCTTGTCATGATCATATATTATCTTTTTACGCTGTCCCTATTCCTTAAGGGAATCACTTAGAAAGATGTCTCCTTGCCTTAGGAAATTGTTTTTATAAATAAAACATCTTTGGATCTTAATAAAGGACAGTTCTAAAAATAAATAAAATTTTTTATGAGGTCTGAAAAAATATGTTAAAATATCATGATTTTCAGTGTCACCCCGCTCAGCTATATATCATTGAAAAATAAGACAAAATAAATCATTAATAGAGCTGTGGGAAGTTCTTGTAAACCCGTTGTGATCCTAAACAGGTCTGCTGGCAGCGGGTAAATGCATGCATGGCGCCAAGACAACTTCGTCGGGGTACTGAACAGGCCCACTGGCAGTGAAGCAATGTCGGGTATATGAAAATTTGCAAATAAGAAACCTCTTAATGTCCTTTATTATGATCTAGAACTTCTTGGCAGGACACAGATATCAGAGTGGGTTAAATGGCAACCCTGTCAAGGCTATGGATGCCTGCTGGCAGTAGTGTCTCTGTCAATAGTATTGGAGATTTTTTCTTTAATATCGTGACTCGCTGGTCTTAGGATTGTTATCTGTTTTCATCTTTTAAAACACTGATGGAATAGTTGGTTAATGATGATGTTTATACGATTTTCTGGTTGTTTTTTTTGAGTTGGAATTATCTTTGTTGTCCTAATCTGAACTTGTCCTTTTGGCAGAAATAACTGCTCCTACCAGTGTGTCGCAATTGTTGGCAGCCAATTCACATTTTTCCACTGTCTTATAAGCTGCCTACACCAATGTTTTGCAAACATTAATTTTTCGTCGCAATTCTCAAATAAAGGACACTTTTATTCTTTGCGCCATTTGCACACTTACCTTCGTTTTTGTTTTCACGGCCATAAGTGTGAAAAATTGGTCTTTCGAAGTCGCATTAAAATCATTATTGAGTTGTTGTTATTCTTCTTGTCGATATGCCCATTGCGTTTACATTTTACTTACCATTATGTAGTTGGCAAAACTTTTTGATCTATACTCATTGGACATTCTTTGATTGATTGTGTGATTTTGTTTCATTGAGTTTGTTATGCATTGGTGAGTGGATTTATATGTTCTTTTATTTTCTTGACCATTGGTTTCATAAAAATATATAGGTGTTATGGTTAAAACCTTGATATATATCATTTAATATGACACCTAGTTCATGTGATCAAACGCATTGGTCCATTGGTTAATTTCTTGGTATACATAAAACACGCTAGTACATTGCTCAAACTCTTGATATGAATTATTCTATACAACGCATGTCAAATAGTCAAAACATTGGCATTGATTTCGATTTATTTGTTTGGTTTTGAAACTATGACATAACTTTGATGGCGTGAATGGTTTAACCACTTACCAAAGAATTTGATTGAGTGAAGTGGCATAGTTATAACACATGTGCATTCTGATTTGTATAGTTGAAAGCACCGACGGTTGTACCAGTGGTAATGACTATTCTGCATGGCCAACAAATAGCTCCACCACCTTCGAACGATGTCATTAATGTTGCTCCTATCCTTGTTTCACCTTTGTTAGCTTGGGTAATCTTTCGTGCATTTTGTTCCTGTGTATGTTGCATTCAAACCCTGTCTCGTACACTGTGGACTCTTCTCCATGGCACCAGTGGTGCGAATTGAGCTGAATGGTAGCCAATCCTTGCTACTATTCAACAATGCCCGGAAAGACTTAGAGGATAGTGGTTGGCTCAGCTTTGTACAACGGTTTGAGGGTTTTAATCTATTTGTTGCCCAGCAATTCACCCTGAATTTTGATGGCTGCCGAGCCAAAGTTGGTGACACTCGACTTGAAATCAGTGAAGAATTTATCAGCTCTGCCACCAGGTTAGCATCCATGGGCCAACGATGGTTAAAAAACTCTAAAGTGGAAGAGGTTCCATGGCCATTACTGTTTGTCTCACGGAAAGTCACATCCTGTGACATAGGTATGCCAATTTCTACGCTTAAACCAAGATGGCATGACCTTTTAATGGTGGTTAATCAATTCATGACCTGTGAGGGTTGATATGGACTGGTTTTTATTTATCACCTTCTATTGTTAATGAATTTTATGGGTTACCCATTGAATATGCTTTTTTACTTCTAGCATAGCCTCTATAAAATGTCAAAAAGGTTTAAACGAGAAAAGGCCGATAGTATCATGTTCCACCATGGCCTAATTAGACTCATCGTTGTTCATCACTTAAATCTCCATGGCGATAGTTGGCAAGATTTTATTTCTCGGAATGGTTTTGCTGATGCAGAGCCCATCCAAGTTGACAAGCCTGTGGTTAGTGAAACCAAGGTCGAGCCACCCGTGCCCTTCCAGGTCCTACTGTCGTCTCCTAAACCCTTGGTCAACCCTGATATTGACTTACCCGACGTTATAACTGAGAAGGCTGAGGCTATAAAAAATCCTGCGAGCAAAAAGGTCAAGGGAAACCCTACTGTTGATGGCAAAGGTAAAAAGAACGCTTGGCTTATCTCAAGAATGGCTAGGAATAAGCCTAAACCTAGTGTTGAGCAAAAGCCCATAGTCCTTAGTGAGGATTCAGACTCTGACATCGAACGCTTCCTAGCTAGTGAGTACCCTTACTCCCAAGGCTTGTGCACCAAGCCACCCTATGAATTCATTTCTAAACTACCCCCTTTCCTAAGGAGAAATCCTAGTTACCCAGGGATCAAGCTACCTAATGAAACCCTCAGCAATGTAACCAAACCCTCACTTGCATTTTCGAAGCCTGGACAATCATCATGTGACCAATGTAATGTGTGGTTGGAACGATACTATACAGACGTTCCCTTACTTCAATCGAAAATCAAATCACTGGAGAACCAAGTTACAGTGTTGACAAGCCAAAGGGACAAGATTCAAGAAAATGATAGGAAGCAGAAAACCACTGGTTCCATTGTATTTAGGAATGTTGAATCGGCTATAGCCGTTGTCAATTCCAAAATGTCATGATCAAGCTGTCTGCTCGTTATCCAGGTATGAATTTAAGTATCAATTTCGTTTTGTGAATTGCTCAGATTAATATAATGATGTGAGTTTGGTTTTCAAATAGCTCTTTCTATCATTCGAAATGGCTCTGTCATAATGTTGTCCATCCTGTACATTGTTTTCTTTTTGCTAAAATTAAATGAAGTTTTGATTTGGATACATGATTTGCTCATTCCCAGTTTAGCGATTGATTGGTTTTCGTTGGATTTGATTCGATTGTTTGTTGGTATGAGTTAACGAAATTAATGGTTTTCTTTTGATTTGATTTGTTTGTATCTAATATGAACAGAAGGTTTTCATGCTAAAATTAGAGCACGATCATTTTTTGATTTAGTATAATTTCGTTATGGTTAGATTATATCGGCTCTAATTTAGTTTGTATGTTGTGATTTTGGAACGACTTCGTGAGTTTGAATTGATGCGATGTAATCTTGTAAATCAGGAATACGACTCTATTCGACTCCGATTTGCAAAGGACGACTCTGTTTTGTATGGAAACGATATTCTCATTTAAGCCTGTGCAAAACATATCTATGCCCGAATCATGGAACGGTTTTGATTCACAACAACTATGTTAAACTCCAACTGTTCGATTTGCTCTTCTCTTGACTGGATTGTTGTGTATCTTCAGTTAGTACGATTGTGTTTATGGGTTGGATTCATATCAAAGATAGACTTGAGATTGCTTTGTTTGATTTTAATTTTCAAAACGACTTTGTTAACTCAGATCGATATGTGTTACCTCCATTGAATTCGCATGAGAAGATTTGGTTTATAATTCATTTTGAAATAAATTCGAATAATAATTTCACTCAATGTCAATCGGTTTTTGTTTTCCCCAATTAGCAATAACAAGAAATTAGAAAACTATTACAGATCCTTTTATGATTTCATTGGAGATAATTTACACATCAGTTTTGATTTGATTCGCTAATGACATGGATCGTTGGTTTATGTTAATACAACTATATCCATTTCAAAACGATCTTGTTGTTTTCGTATGGATTCGATCATGTTTCTTGTTGATAAGGCAGCATAAACGATTGCCTATGATTTGTTTAACTGTATCAATTTCAATTTGATATGAAATGATTTCATTACTATTCGATACGATTTTGTATACCTGACTTGGTAACAAATTAAATAGAGTATAGCTATCCAGTTTATCGTTTGATTTAGTTTGTTCAAATTGCATACAAGTGTTGACTTGAATGAGGCTTTTTAGCAATAAAATATCTTTTGATAATTTGAATGTATCTTCAAAGATTTGAATTGGTTTTAATGTTGATTATGTGTCTGATTTAGACTAGATACAGAATCGTAAGATTCTGTAGCTAGTCTATAGAATTAGATTTTTTATCATTTTTATCAATAAAATATCCTCCTAACTTGTCCATTTTTTACTCTTTTCAGGTACATACAAATTGCATTGGGCATTCTGGACAGTCTAGGGGATCCTTGTGTGATTTAGTTTTTATTTTAGGTTCCTAGTTTAGTCAGACTTGGG
The DNA here is from genome assembly GCA_000966675.3 of Picea glauca. Taxonomy (NCBI): domain Eukaryota; kingdom Viridiplantae; phylum Streptophyta; class Pinopsida; order Pinales; family Pinaceae; genus Picea; species Picea glauca. Next base: position 143,445 of record JZKD02S1675588.1, read on the forward strand.
ATATTATCCTAGATTTTCTGTAAATAGTTTTGATAACTTCCACAGGAATGTTTTTCCCTGCAGAAGGTCTTTAAATACTTATTATTTTTTTTTATAGGGCATCCTCACTTGTGGGAGAACCAGGCTATGGATTTATAATACAAACTGAGACGAGAGTTGATGTTATTGCTACAGCTTTCTCTTTCAATATATCAATCTTTTGTTTCACGTTTTATGCATATCAGTTTGCATCTAATTATAGACTACTTTAGCTATCATAATCTATTGCAGGATGATATGATTTGATTAATGTGCTATCCATAACCTGATCTCTTTCATTATTTTTAAGTACAACAATTACTTTGTTTCAGTTAATGAATCACATATTTCTCTTCTTTGTTAATTGAATCATTACGTATAGATCTTTGCATACAGGTTTATCTAACTGTGAAGATTTATAAATCATATGGTTGTTGTAATTTTTATGTCTTGTTTGTCCTGTAATCATATTTGAAGAGCACTGTAGCTTATTGTTTACGAGAAGCTTCTGGATAATTTGGTGCGGGTTTCCTCCCTTTGATCAGCTAAGACAATCATTACATACAGGACAAACCTAGAGCGTTCCTCCAGGTTAGTTTTTTTATTTATTTGTTTGTTAATTTGTTAGTATAATATTAGTAGTTTAGTTAGATATATGTTTAGTTAGATTTGTAGTTAGAAATAGTATTTCAGTTGTTTAGTTTAGTTAGTTTTTTTTTTTTTGTTTCTTGTTCATAAAATTATAAAATCAACAAAAAATATCTCTCGCTGTCTTAGGGAAGGATACAAATGAGCTTTTCAGGTTTTAATCCAAATCTGTAAATTGTTAATATTGTACATTTTGTGAATAAGTTTTATTTCAGTTAGTAGTTAGATGTTTGATTTCTTAGAGTTAGTATAGTATTAGATAGTAGATTGTATATATAGAGAGAGAGAGAGTAGTTAGATTAGCTTATTATTTTGTTTTATTTCTTTTTAATTAGATTAGTTTAGTTTGTTTTAATAGTTATTAGTTAGATTAGTTAGAGTAGTTTTCTTAGGACCTTAGATCGGCTAACAAAGCCTCTAAACCTGTCAGGGTGGTTCATCCCAAATGGCTTGGGTTATTAGACAACCCCGGACCGGTTCCACTCTCTTAGTTGATGGATGGTCATTTTTGCCCGTCAACAAATGGTGCTAGAAGGATGGCCTGAAATTAATTAATGGCATGAGGGGGACGCAAGACTCCTCCACCAACTAATCTATCACCTGTAGTGACTAGAAGCCATTCAAACGATAATATCCCCCCTCAAATAGCAACCACATCAACCGACGATCCATGGATCACAGTTGAGCCAGCAACCCCTAATATTACAGGTGGTGACATACAAGAGATTGTCCGTCAATCTCTTATAAAAACACATAGTACCTTAGCTCGTTTGAGGCAACCAAACCATCCATGGGGTCAACCTTTGGACTTCTCTGATATCAGAGAACAATTAGGAGACACTAATCTCATTCTGAATCCTATAGATCCAATCTTAAATCCTGCTGCAGGAGGATCTGGGATACCCCCTTCATCACCTCCATCATCTCCTTCCTCTTCTAGAGGAGATTCCTCTAATGAAGGCAATTCCCCTTCTCTGCCTTCCACACCCACTAGCCCAATGGAAAATCAGAACAACCCTGCTAGACATTGGCTTGATCATGCTGTTGTAGCTGTACTCGGAGCTCAGCATCCTTTACCTAAAAACCCGGAGAAATGGATTCCCAAGTTTGATCCTGACTCAAAACATATCGCTGAAGATCACATTAAAATTTTTATGTTAGCCATAAGACTCCGTAATGTCGAACATGAAGATGTTGTCTGTAGGTTGTTCCCCTATACTTTTGAGGGCAATGCATCCACATGATACTTTGCCCAGCAAACCCATACCATCATGTCTTGGGAAAAGTTTGAGTCAGGCTTTTTGGAAAATTTCAGAGATGGTAAGCCTCCGAAAGTCCTAGTCATGGACCTTTCTATCTTAAGAATGAACCCAAAAGAAAAAGTTAAAGACTTTATTCAAAGATTCTTAACACTTAAAAACCGAACCCCTACGGATTCCATGCTTGCCAAGAGTCTTGTAATAGCATACTACACTAAAGATTTGCATCAAAGTATAGCTATTTGGTTTAAACGATCTAAGAAAGTCACGTTGTTAGAATCCTTCGAGGAGGCCAGCCAGATTGAAAAGGACATACTTAGTCTTAAAGACTCTACTAGCAACGAAACAGAGACTAGTTCTTCTTACAAAAAGAAGATCGAAATCCTCCCTACACCCACTCAAAGTAAAACACAACCTGAAAGATCTGATCTAGAAAACTTAACTAAAGTTGTTCAAAAACTGTCAAATCAAGTTATAGACTTAAAAAGGAAAACTGAAGACCCTACTAGCCCCCGTTCTGGAAGCCTTTTCCTACCAACCGACCTAATCCAACCACCGAAGGCCTTAATCTAGAAAGTCTGCAATGCGCCCTTCAAACAATTCTAGAAGCCCAAGATAACTTGATGCCTCCTGAGATTCCTGAGGAGGTAGTTGAACAAGAGACAGTTCAAGAAGAAGAGTCTTCTCCAAGCATTTTTGGACACTTCTCAGATAGCATCTTTCAAGCTAACTTCGAAACGGTGCATCCCTATAATACCAAGAGTAAGACAACAAACAAACCTTCTTCCAAAAATACTACAACTTCACCTCCAAAGCAATCTAAATCAGCTGAGACTAAACAGAGTAATGTGAACCCCAACTTAGATTATGATGTAGTTGAAGATATTAAAAAGTTGAGAGCTAACATTTTTGTTGATGAGTTATTGAAATTTCCGTTTCTGCTACAAAAAATGTTATAGAATATCTCAGAGAATGGGAAAAATGGTAATTCTAATGGTAACAAGGTTGTGCAGAACAAAGTTCCTCAGAAGACTTCCACTAAAAACAATCCCGATCCTCAAGATAAAGGAAGCCTTCCTGTAAATAATGTAAATAATGTAGATAAAGTAGCTTTAGAATCTGCGAGTAAAAAGCCATAAGATACCACTCTTAGTACTCACAAAAATGTACCTCCATTTTTATTAACACTCAAAATATTTAATAGAAACATGCACAATTGTATGGTAGACTCCAGAGCATCATCCAATGTGATGTCATGGTCTATATGCCCAAAGATTAACGCTGAAGTTGAACCCTCCACCTTAAAAATCATACAACTTGATCGGACCAATGTTAAAGTTATAGGCGAACTAAAGAATGTGCTTATTAGATTATCGTCTAACCCTAAGGTTCATCAAGTTATTGATATAATTGTTGTGGATATTCCAGAAGTGTATGGTATGTTTTTAAGCACAGACTGGTCGGAGCAGTTACATGGCTATTTCGTGACAAATTGGTCTCATCTATGGCTTTCAGAGAATGGCAAGCCCAATAAGATAAATGTGAATTGTGAACGATACCTTAAGTTCACAGTCACAGATTTGAATGACCCTAACGAACCATTTACACCCTCTGCTGATTCACCCAAAGTACAAGGGATGGACACCTTCTTCGGCAATTTCATGGCTGAGGCTTCAGCTATCGCCAATCCAGAACAACAATCCTAGATTGTAGCATATGTCCATCCAACAGCTTCTACGCAATGGTCTTATGTACCCAATGAGAATCAAATTTGGTCTCTTTATTTCGATGGGTCAAAGTCCAAAGAAGGACCTGGCGCAGGCTACGTTATTATCGATCCAGCAGGTAGCAAAAAATTGATTGCATGTAGGTTGGAATTTGAATGTACTAATAATACTGCAGAATATGAGGCTTTACTACAAGGCTTCAGAAAATCTTTGGATTTGAACATTCCAAATTTGACCATCTTTGGAAAATCTGAAATAGTGGTTAGAAAGGTAAGAGATTCTATCCACTGTTTGTCTCTACATCTGAAAAGCTACCAGTTCGAGGTATGGAATTTAATGAATAAATTTTCTTCTTTCAATATAAATTCTATTCCTAGATTGAATAACTCTGAAGCAGATTTATTAGCTAATGTAGCTTCTAAACTCTTCCCTGCAAAAGGCTTGTCCCTGGATGCATTTTCTGTCGAGCTGTTGTTTCGGCCATCTGTTCCCGACAACATTACGAACTGGAGAGTCTTTGACGACGACCAACAGATCATTAACTTTCTGCACATGGAAGAAACCTTTCAAGGCGTGGTGATAGATGAACGCACACACGATGACAATTTGCACGATTTTACGAAACTCCTGAACTTTATCGGACATGGTAAATTCAATACTCAAATCTGTAGTTAGATTAGAGAAGTTTTATGATTTTGAAGATAAATCTAAAAAGATGGTCAATTGTAAAACCAATAGTTCCTCATTGTCATATGAAGAAGTAAACTTAGAAACTAAGGACATTCCGCAGTGCATTAATCTAGGCTTGGGGTGTTCTCAACAAGAAAAAGCTGCATTTATTAAATTATTTAAAGAATTTAAAGATGTCTTTCCATGGATGTATGATGACCTTAAAAATTTCGACCCTAACATCATACAACATGTTATTCCTATGAAACCCCAAACCTTGCCCTTCCAACAGAAATTGAGAAAAATGCACCCTAAACTTGAACCGACCTTTCAAAAAGAATTGAATAAGCTCCTAAATGCCAAGATTATTTTCCCTATTAGGCACACTCAATGGGTTTCTAACCTTGTCCTAGTTTGAAATAATAGTGGGGAAATTCGACTCTGTGTCGATTTCCGAAACCTTAATAGAGCGTCTGATAAAGACAACTATCCTGTCCCACCCATGGAATAGATCCTTCAATAGGTATCTAGTTCTGAGAGTCTATCTTTGTTGGATGGTTTCTCAGGGTACAACCAAGTCCTGATGTCTCCACCAAACCAACTTAAGACTACCTTCCGTACCCCGTGGGGCACTTATGCTTATTGAAAAATGCCCTTTTGATTGATTAATGTTGGTGCCACTTTCCAGAGAGAAATGGACATTGCTTTCCGAGGCTTAATCAATCAGTCCGTCATAACTTACTTAGATGATGTGAATATATTTTCTAAAAACAAAAATGATCATCTAGCTCACTTACGAGCCATTCTACAATGATGTCGTAAATACGACATCTCCTTGAATCCTAAAAAATCCATCTTTGCAGTAGAACAGGGTAAACTCCTAGGGTTTATTGTGTCAAGAGAAGGGATGATTATCGACCCTGAAAGGACCCAAGTCATCACGAAACTTCCCCCTCCTACATCCAAAAAATCTATGCAGTCTTTCTTAGGCCAGATTAACTTTGCGAGAAGATTTGTCCCCAGCTTCTCTGAAATGGTCAGACCCTTGCAGAACCTAATTAAGAAAGACACCCAATATCATTGGGGACCCCTAGAAAATCAAGCTTTTAATACAATAAAGAAGGCCATAATAGACGCTCTGTCTCTCATGAGCCCAGATTTTTCTCAAGACTTTACACTCTACACTTTTTCTTCTACCGTTCCTATGCCGCCATCCTAACTCAGAAGGATGAAGAAAACAATGAAATACCCATTGCCTTTATGAGCTCTGTTTTCAATGGTATTGAACTTAATTACCCAAAGGTGGATCGACAAGCCTATGCTATTTTCAAAGTAGTCAAACACTTCCGGTCCTATCTTTTGAAGTCAAGGACGAAAGTCATTGTCCCCTACCCAGCCATCAAGAACTTGTTAGTGCAGAAGGAACTAGGTGAAAAGAGAGCTAACTGGGTCACCTCCTTGCAAGAGTATGACTTAGAAATTACCCCATCTCAGATAGTGGGAGGCCAAGGGTTATGCAAGTTAGTTGTTGATTCAACAACAAGACAACAAGAAGAAAGCAATACGTCAAACTTAGGACAACACGATCAAAATCTAATTTGTTGTGCACAAAAATCTGTCAGTCCTTGGTACGACGATATAAGATTCTGTCTTGAAAATGGGTTAGCCCCCCGTCACCTAGACCCCACTAAAAGAAGAGCGTTGAGATTAAAGACTTCCTCCTTTCATCTGGTAAATGGTATCCTGTTTCGTCAAAGTTTTGACGTCGTACTGATGCGCTGTCTTGAAAGAGACGAAGCAGAAAAAGTCTTGCTAGAGTTGCATGCAGGAGAAGCTGGTGGTCATTTTGGTGGTGAAACCACTGCCCATAAGGTTCTAAGAGAGGGTTATTACTGGCCCATGATTTTTAGAGACGCCCATGCCTTGTGTTGTAAATGTATCATTTGTCAGAAATCATTAGGGTGGTTACAAAAACCAGTCTTTCCTTTGCAGCCCGTTTCAGTAGATTCTCCTTTTCAGCAGTGGGGCCTTGATATCATATGTATAATCAATCCCCCATCCTCACAACAACACAAGTTTATTGTGACAACCACAGATTACTTTACCCGATGGTCTGAAGCTGCCACGTTAAGAACTGTCAACACTAGCCAGGTAATTGCCTTTCTAAACTCAAATATTATCACTCATTTTGTTATCCCTGACTGTTTAGTATTTGATAACACTTCTTACTTTTACTCTCTTGAGATGAACGAGTTCGCTTTGGAAAAATGAATTAAATTGAATTTTTATGCTAGCTATTACCCTCAGGGCAACGGATTGGCAGAATCAACAAACAAGAACTTGATTAAAATCATCAAGAGAACGGTGGTCGAAAATCACAAGAATTGGCACAATGCACTGTTAAACGCGTTGTGGGATGATAGGGTAACGCAAAAATCTACTATAGGTAACTCCCCCTTTTTTCTCGTTTATGGCAGAGAAGCAATTTTTCCACCTCACATTCTTCTTCCTTCACTACAGTTGTCACAAAAAATCCAAGAAGAAGATTGTCCCCCTTTAGAAAACTGAATTAACGCTTTGATGAAGCTAGAAGAGGTAAGATCCCAAGCTAAACATAAGTTAGATCAACATCAACTATTGGTTAAGAGATGGTTTGATTCTAACTCTGCTTCTAATAGGAATTTTGAAGTAGGTGATCTCGTCCTGAAATGGGACAAACCGCATAAGGGAAAGGGAGAGCACACTAAATTTCAAAACTTATGGCTTGGACCGTTTTTGATTGATGAAAAGTTGGGTCCCAGTTCTTTTCGATTGCAGAATCTTGAGGGGCAGCCTGACACCTACCCGGTGAATGGCTAAGCCTTGAAAAGATACTTTGCTTGATGACAACCCTCGTATATTATGTACATATTTCGCTTCTGTTTTCTTTTTCGTTTGCTTGTTGCTTTTTGATTTTTCCTTTGAATTTATTCAGCTTGTGTTTTTGAAATACACATACTTGTATACCGAGATATTCAGACAAAGGAAACATAAAATTCCTTCGCTAAAATAACTACTAAGAAAAGTGTATAAACATCAATGGTATATTTTTGAAATTTATATCTGTGTTGGCAAAAGTCTGTTGTTTGAAAGAAGATGACTGATTTCGTTCTCTGAGTAAATCTTGTCATGATCATCTATTATCTTTTTACGATGTCCCTATTCCTTAAGGGAATGACTCAGAAAGATGTCTCCCTGCCTTAGGAAATTGTTTTTATAAATAAAAATTCTCTGGATCTTAATAAAGGACAGTTCTATAAAAAATAAAAAAATCTGATGAGGTTTGAAAAAATATGTTAAAATATCATGATTTTCAGCGTCACCCCGCTCAACTATATATCTTTGAAAAATAAGACAAAATAAATCATTAATAGAGCTGTGGGAAGTGCTTGTAAACTCGTCGGGATGTTGAACAGGTCTGTTGGTAGTGGGTAAATGCATGCCTGGCGCCAAGACAACTTCGTCGGGGTACTGAACAGGCCCGCTGGCAGCGAAGCAATGTCAGGTATATGAAAATTTGCAAATAAGAAACCTCTTAATGTCCTTTATTCTGATCTAGAACTTCTTGGCAGGACACAGATATCAGAGTGGGTTAAATGGCAACCTTGTCGAGGCTATGGACGCCTGCTGGCAGAAGTGGCTCTGTCAACAGTATTGGAGATTTTATCTTTAATATCGTGACTCACTGGTCTTAGGACTCTTATCTGTTTTCATCTTTTAAAACACTGATGGAATAGTTGGTTAATGATGATGTTTATACGATTTTCTGGTTGTTGTTTTTGAGTTGGAATTATCTTTGTTGTCCTAATCTGAACTTGTCCTTTTGGAAGAGATAACTTCTTCTACTAGTGTGTCGCCATTGTTGGCAGCCAATTCAAAATTTTCCACTGTCTTATAAGCTGCCTACACCAATGTTTTGCAAACATTAATTTTTCGTCGCAATTCTCAAATAAATGACACTTTTATTCTTTGCGCCATTTGCACACTTACCTTTGTTTTTGTTTTCACGATTGTAAGTGTGAAAACTTGGTCTTTCGAAGTCACATTAAAATAATTATTGAGTTTTCGTTATTCTTCTTTTCGATATGCCCATTACGTTTACATTTTACTTACCATTATGCAGCTAGAAAAACTTTTTGATCTGTACTCATTGGACATTCTTTGATTGATTGTGTGATTTTGTTTCATTGAGTTCGTGATGCATTGGCGAGTGGATTTATATGTTCTTTGATTTTCTTGACCATTGGTTTCATAAAAATACATAGGTGTTATGGTTAAAACCTTGATATATATCATTTAATATGACACCTAGTTCATCTGATCAAACGCATTGGCACATTGGTTAATTTCTTGGTATACATAAAATGCACTGGTACATTGCTCAAACTCTTGATATGAATTATTCTATAAAACGCATGTCACATAGTGAAAACATTGGCATTGATTTTGATTTATTTGTTTAGTTTTGAAACTATGGCATAACTTTGATGGCGCGAATGGTTTATCCACTTACCAAAGAATTTAATTGAGTGAAGTGGCATAGTTATAACAAATGTGCGTTGTGATTTGTATAGTTGAAAGCACCGACGGTTGTACCATTGGTAATGACTATTCTACATGGACAACAAATAGCTCCACCACCTTCGCACGATGTCATTAATGTTGCTCCTATCCCTGTTTCACCTTTGTTAGCTCGGGTAAGATTTTGGGCATTTTCTTCCTGTGTATGTTGCATTCAAACCCTGGCTCGTACACTGTGGGCTCTTCTCCATGGCACCAGTGGTGCAAATTGAGTCGAACGGTAGCCAATCCTTGCTACTGTTCGAAAATGCCCAGAAAGACTTAGAGGATAGTGGTTGGCTCAGCTTTGTACAACGGTTTGAGGGTTTTAATCTATTTGTTGCCCAGCAGTTCACCCTGACATTTGATGGTTGACGAGCCAAAGTGGGTGACATTCAACATGAAATCGATGAAGAATTTATTAGCTCTTCCACCAAGTTAGTAGCCACGGGCCAGCGATGGTTCAAGAACTCTAAAGTGGAAGAGGTACCATGGTCGTTACTATTCGTCTCATGGAAAATCACATCCTGTGATAGAGGTATGCCAATTTTTACACTTAAACCAAGATGGCATGACCTTTTAATGGTGGTTAAACAGTTTGTGACCTGTGAGGGTTGATATGGACTGGTTTTTCTTTATCACCTTCGACTGTTAATGAATTTTATGGGTTACCCATTGAATATGCCTTTTTACTTCCAGCGTAGCCTCTATAAAATGTCAAAAAGATTTAAACGAGAATAGGCCGATAGTAGCCTGTTCCACCATGGACTAATCAGACTCATCGTTTTTCATCACTTAAATCTCCATGACGATAGTTGGCAAGCTTTTATTTCTCAGAATGGTTTTGCTGATGCAAATCCCATCCAAGTTGACAAGCCTGTGGTTAGTGAAACCAAGTTTGAGCCACCCGTGCCCTTCCATGTCCTAATGCCCTCTCCTAAACCCTTGGTTGACCCTGATATTGACTTACCCGATGTTATAACTGAGAAGGTTGAGGCTATAAAAAATCCTGCAAGCAAAAAGGTCAAGGGAAACCCTACTGTTGATGGCAAAGGTAAAAATAACGCTCAGCTTAGCTTAAGAATGGCTAGGAATAAGACTAAACCTAGTGTTGAGCAGAAGCCCATAGTCCTTAGTGAGGATTCAGACTCTGGCATTGGACACTTCCTAGCTAGTGAGTACCCTTACTCCCAAGGCTTGTGCGCCGAGCCACCCTATGACTTCATTTCTAATCTACCCCCATGCCCAAGGAACAATCCCACTTACCCAGGGATCAAGCTACCTAACGAAACCCTCAGCAATGTAACCAAACCCTCACTTGCATTTTCGAAGCCTAGACAGTCTTCATCTGACCAATGTAATGTGTGGTTGGAACGATACTATACAGACGTTCCCTTACTTCAATCAAAAATCAAATCGCTGGAGAACTAACGATACTATACAGACGTTCCCTTACTTCAATCAAAAATCAAATCGCTGGAGAACTAAGTTACAGTGTTGACAAGCCAAAGGGACAAGCTTCAAGCAAATGATGGGAAGAAGAAAACCACTAGTTCCATCGGCTACAACCGTTGTCAATTCGAAAATGTCATGATCAAGTTGTCTACTCGTTATCCAGGTATGAATTTAAGTATCAATTTCATTTTGTGAATTGCTCGGATTAATATAATGATGTGAGTTTGGTTTTCAAATATCTCTTTCTATCATTCAAAATGGCTCTGTCATAATGTTGTTCATCCTATACATTGTTTTTGTTTTTCTAAAATTAAATGAAGTTTTGATTTGGATACATGATTTTCTCATTCCCAGTTTAGCAATTGATTGGTTTTCGTTGGATTTGATTCGATTGTTTGTTGGTATGAGTTAACGAAATTAATGGTTTTCTTTCGATTGTATTTGTTTGTATCTAATCTGAACATAAGGTTTTCATGTTAAAATTAGAGCACGATCATTTTTTGATTTAGTATAATTTCGTTATGGTTAGATTATATTGGCTCTAATTTAGTTTGTATGCTGTGATTTTGGAACGACTTCGTGAGTTTGAATTGATGTGATGTAATCTTCTAAATTATGAATACGACTCTGTTTGACTCCGATTTGCAAAGGAAGACTCTATTTTGTATGGAAACGATATTCTCATTTAAGCCTGTGAAAAACATATCTATGCCTGAATCATGGAACGGTTTTGATTCACAATGATTATGTTAAACTCCAACTGTTCGATTTTCTCCTCTCTTGACTGGATTGCTGTGTATCTTCAGTTAGTACGATTGTGTTTATGGGTTGGATTCGTATCGAAGATAGACTTGAGATTTCTCTCTTTGATTTTAATTTTCAAAACGACTTTGTTAACTCAGATCGATATGTGTTACCTCCATTGAATTCGTATGAGAAGATTTGGTTTATAATTCATTTTGAAATAAATTTGAATAATAATTTCGCTCAATGTCAATCGGTTTTTGTTTTCCCCAATTAGCAATAACAAGCGATTAGACAACTATTACAGATCCTGTTATGATTTCATTTGAGCTAATTTACACACCAATTTTGATTTGATTTGCTAATGACATGGATCGTTGGTTTATGTTAATACAACTATATCCATTTCAAAATGATCTTGTTGTTTTCGTATGGAGTCGATCATGTTTCCTGTTGATAAGGCAGCATAAACGATTGCCTATGATTTGTTTAACTGTATCAATTTCAATTTGATACGAAATGATTTCATTACTATTCGATACGATTTTGTATACCTGAATTGGTAACGAATTAAACAGAGTATAGCTATCCAATTTATCGTTTGATTTAGTTTGTTCAGATTGCATACAAGTGTTGACTTGAATGAGGCTTTTTAGCAATAAAATATCTTTTGATAATTTGAATGTATCTTCAAAGATTTTAATTGATTTTAATGTTGATTCTGTGTCTGATTTAGACCAGCAACAGAATCGCAAGATTCTGTAGATAATCTATAGAATTAGATTTTTTATCATTTTTATCAATAAAATATCCTCCTAACTTGTCCATTTTTTACTCTTTTAAGGTACATCCGAATTGCATTGGGCATGCTAGATAGTCTAGGGGATCCTTGTGTGATTTAGTTTTTATTTTAAGTTCCTAGTTTAGTCATACTTGGGATATTATCCTTGATTTTCTGTAAATAGTTTTGATAACTTCCACAGGGATGTTTTTCCATGTGGAAGGTCTTTAAATACTTATTATTTTTTGTAATAGAGCATCCTCACTTGTGGGAGAACGAGGATATGGATTTCTAATACAAACTGAGATGAGAGTTGATGTTATTGCTACAGCTTTCGCTTTCAATATATCAATCTTTTGTTTCATGTTTTATGCATATCTATTTGCATTTGATTATAGACTACTTTAGCTATCATAATCTATTGCAGGATGATATGACTTGATTAATGTGCTATCCATAATCTGATCTATTTCATTATTTTTAAGTACAATAATTACTTTGTTTCAGTTAATGAATCACATATTTCTCTTCTTCGTTAATTGAATCATTACGTATAGATCTTTGCATACAGGTTTATCTAACTGTGAAGATTTATAAATCATATGGTTGCTGTAATTTTTATGTCTTGTTTGTCTTGTAATCATATTTGAAGAGCACTGCAGCTTATTGTTTACAAGAAACTTCTAGATACTTCGGTGCGGGTTTCCTCCCTCTGATCAGCTAAGACAATCATTACATACAGGACAAACTTGGAGCGTTCCTCCAGGTTAGTTTTGTTATTTATTTGTTTGTTAATTTGTTAGTATAATATTAGTAGTTTTGATAGATATATGTTTAGTTAGATTTGTAGTTAGAAATAGTATTTCAGTTGTTTAGTTTAGTTAGTTTTTTTTGTTTTGTTTCTTGTTCATAAAATTATAAAATCAACAAAAAATATCTCTCGCTGTATTAGGGCAGAATACAAATGAGTTTTTCAGGTTTTCATCCAAATCTGTAAATTGTTAATATTGTACATTTTGTGAATAAGTTTTATTTCAGTTAGTAGTTAGATGTTTGATTTCTTAGAGTTAGTATAGTATTAGATAGTATATTGTATATATATATAGAGTAGTTAGATTAGCTTATTAGTTTGTTTATTTCTTTTTAATTAGATTAGTTTAGTTTGTTTTAATAGTTATTAGTTAGATTAGTTAGAGTAGTTTTATTTTGTTTGTTTTCTTAGGACCTTATATCGTCTAACAAAGCCACTAAACTCGTCATGGTGGTTCATCCCAAATGGCTTGGGTTATTAGAAAACCCTGGACCGGTTCCACTCTCCCAGTTGACGGATGGTCATTTTTGCCCATCAACAAATGGCACTAGAAGGAGGGCTTGAAATTAATTAATGGCACGAGGTGGACGCAAGACTCCTCCACCACCTAATCGCTCACCTATAGTGACTAGAATCCATTCAAATGATAATATACCCCCTCAAACAACAACCACAACATTTGACAATCCACGGATCACAGTTGAGCCAGCAACCCCTAATCCTACAGGTGGTGACATACAAGAGATTGTCCGTCAATTTCTTATAAAAACACATAGTGCCTTAGCTCATTTGAGGCAAAAAAACCGTCCATGGGGTCAACCTTTGGACTTCTCTGATATCAGAGAACAATTAGGAGACACTAATCTCACTGTGAATCCTACAGATCCAATCTTAAATCCTGCTGCAGGAGGATCTGCGATACCCCCTTCACCACCTCCATCATCTCCTTCCTCTTCTGGAGGAGATTCCTCTGACAAAGGAAATTCCCCTTCTCAGCCTGCCACACCCACTACCCCAATGAAAAATCAGAACAACCCTGCTAGACCTTGGCTTAATCAGGATGCCGTAGCCATACCCGGAGCTCAGCATCCTTTACCTAAACACCCGGAGAAATGGCTTCCCAAGTTTGATCCTGAATCAAAACAGATCGCTGAAGATCACATTAAAAAGTTTATGTTAGCCATAAGACTCCGCAATGTCGAACATGAAGACGTTGTCTGTAGGTTGTTCCTCTATACTTTCGAGGGCAATGCATCCACATGGTACTTTGCCCATCAACCCCATACCATCATGTCTTGGGAAAAGTTTGAGTCATGCTTTTTGGAAAAGTTCAGAGACGGTAAGCCTCCGGAAGTCCTAGTCATGGACCTTTCTAGCTTAAGAATGAACCCAAAAGAAAAAGTTAAAGAATTTAATCAAAGATTCTTAACACTTAAAAACTGAATCCCTGTGGATTCCATGCCTACCGAGAGTCTTATAATAGCATACTACACTAAATCTTTGCATCAAAGTATAGCTATTTGGGTTAAATGATCTAAGAAAGCCACATTGTTAGAAGCCTTCGAGGAGGCCAGCCAGATTGAAAAGGACATACTTAGTCTTAAAGACTCTACTAGAAATGAAACAGAGACTAGTTCTTCTTCCAAAAAGAAGATTGAAATCCTCCCTAGACCCACTCAAAGTAAAACACAACCTGAAAGCTTTGATCTAGAAAACTTAACTAAAGTTGTTTAAAAACTGTCAAATCAAGTTATAGACTTAAAAAGGACAATCGAAGAATCTTCCTCGAGCAAAGTACCCTACAAGCCCCCGTTCCAGAATCCTTTTCCTACCAACTGACCTAATCCAACCATCGAAGGCCTTAATCTAGAAAGTCTGCAATGCACCCTTCAAACAATTCTAAAAGCCCAAGATAACTTGATGCCTCCTGAGATTCCTGAGGAGGTAGTTGAACAAGAGACAGTTCAAGAAGAAGAGTCTTCTCCAAGAATTTTTGGACACTTCTCAGATAGCATCTTTCAAGCTAACTTCGAGACGGTGCATCCCTATAATACCAGGTGTAAGACAACAAACAAACCTTCTTTCGAAAATACTACAGTCATGATACCTTAAGTTCACAGTCATAGATTTGAACGATCCTAATGAACCATTTACACCCTCTACCGATTCACCCAAAGTACAAGGGATGGACACCTTCTTCGACAATTTCATGGCCGAGGCTTCAGCTATCGCCAATCCAGAACAACAGTCCGAGATTGTAGCATATGTCGAGCCAACAGCTTCTACGCAACGGTCTTATGTACCCGATGAGAATAAAATTTGGACTCTTTATTTCGATGGGTCAAAGTCTAAAGAAGGAGTTGGTGCAGGCTGCGTTATTATCGATCCAGTAGGTAACAAAACATTGATTGCATGTAAGTTGGAATTTGAATGTACTAATAATACTGCAGAATATGAGGATTTACTGCAAGGCCTAAGAAAAGATTTGGATATGAACATTCAAAATTTGATCGTCTTTGGCGACTCTGAAATAGTGGTTAGACAGGTAAGAGATTCTATCCACTGTCTGTCTCCGCATCTGAAAAGCTACCAGTTCGAGGTATGGAATTTAATGAATAAATTTTCTTCTTTCAATATAAATTCTATTCCTAGATTGAATAACTCTGAAGAAGATTTATTAGCTAATGTAGCTTCTAAACTCTTCCCTACAGAATGCTTGTCCCCAGAAGCATTTTCTGTCGAGATGTTGTTCCGGCCATCTGTTCTCGACAACATTACGAACTAGAGAGTCTTTGACGATGACCAGCAGATCATTAACTTTATGCACATGGAAGAAACCTTTCAAGGCGCGGTGATAGATGAATGCACACATGATGACAATTTGCACGATTTTATGGTAATACCTGATCCGAAAACTCCTGAAGCTTTATCGGACATGGTAAATTTGATACCCAAATCTGTAGTTAGATTAGAGAAGTTTTATGATTTTGAAGATAAATTTAAAAAGATGGTTAACTGTAAAACCAATAGTTCCTCATTGTCATATGAAGAAGTAAACTTAGGAACTAAGGACAGTACGCAGTGCATTAATCTAGGCTTGGGGTGTTCTCAACAAGAAAAAGCTGCATTTATTAAATTATTTAAAATTTAAAGATGTCTTTGCATGGACGTATGATGACGTTGGAATAACATCATCGATAGTATTGATATTTCGTCACAAGAAATAATCAGGTTGTCTCTCTTGCGATGAATTAAATCGTCGATAGTATTGATAGTTTGTCACAATTATTGAGGCTTCATCTCTCTTGTGACAAATTATCATTATCATCGACGATACCTTATCCTTGAATAGTACATCACAAAAACTACTCTGGTCATCTCTCTTGTGATGAGTGCCCTAGGTCATCCCTCTAGCGAAGATCTCCCTAGGTTGTCATTCTTGCGACGACCTCCTACGTCCATCACTCTTGCGATGAGTTTCCTAGGTCATCGTTCTTGGAATGACATCTTCCAGCCATCACTCTTCCAACAACCACTATGGGTCATCTCACTTGTGAATACCTCCTTGGGTTGTCACTCTTGTGATAGTATCCTAGGTTCATTGCACTTGCCACGGTATTTGAAGCGATTTTTTGGGGACCCAAGATTCATTGCAATCTCCACGACATAACATCACAAGAGCGTCAAAATAGTCATTGCAAAATGACCCAAATTTACTAGTTCCATCATGTTGTAGTGAATTTCCCATAGCTAATTAGAAATTGTACCTTCCTCCTCCCTCACCACATGATGGATTGAACTAACTCAATTCAATTCTTCAATAATGGGATCTACTGCATCTTGATTTGCTTTTGGATGTGCTCGAACTGGATTTACAATTGGAGTATAGAATGTGATTGGAATTGGATCTACTTATTTTGGATCTCAAAATTCAATAGGATATGGTTCTCAATCTAGAAGTGCTATGAAATCCGTTACTGGATTAGGATTTGGAGAAATCATTGAAACCTGAGAAACTAGGTTTTTATCTCAATATGGATATAGAACTAATGATACTTATTTTGTGCCTATTTTTCACGGTTTACTGTATGTGGTTTCTTCATGTGTTGATCCTGATTCACTTGTGGTTCTTCCCTTATTTGTGGGATATGATTAGCCTATAGTGAACGATCATCGACCTGTGAAATATTTTGGATGGATGACTTTGAATTGGCTGGAAGTTGGCTCTCCCTGTGCCCTTTCTCCTCTACCTTCTTCTAGGTTGGATTACTACCTAATCAGTGCACTTGATATTTCTATTTTTTATTATTTTGTACATCGACAGAGTGACAGGTGGTGACTGCACTACTTCTCAAATTAGTGATACTCATGTGATTTCTCACTATGGATATTCAATGAATGGCTATGCTTCTCGAACTTAACCATTAGCCTATTCACTTCGACGGTTCCACTTTATAGCAGCAGGTACCCGGATCCTACAATGTTTCCTGAGTGGAATCCATTGAATCATCTAAACAAGCATAAGAACCATAGTCATCATATTCATTTCCAGGCTAGATCCATGTTTTCCCTCCTTCATGAATTGATCAATTACCATTGTATCCTTCGACAAAAAATAAATCAATCATTTGTTTTTCTCGTTGCTATAATCTATTATGTTTCACATTACATACAATGGATTCTTCACACATCAATGGCACCGAAGTGACCATAAATTGATCATTTGGTCACCTTCCCTCATTGGGGAAATGGAATGAATTCTTATGAACAATGCACTCTAGAATTTGGTGAGAAGAAATGATATGAAATCGATCATTTTCTAGTTATCTTCAATTGGGAAATTCATTTCATTTTGTTACGTACTTAGCACCCTTAGAAATTCATAAACAAGAAGTGATGGAAAATAAATCATTCAACTTCGTTGTTGTTGGAGAAATAGCATGCATTCTTATTATACAATTCACTCTATGATTCGATCAGAAGAACCAATAAGAAATCGATCATTTCACCGAGAAAAGAGGTGAGAAAGGATATGATATGGGTGAAGCGGTAGGATTTTTAGGTAGAGAACAAGATAGGGCTTTGACAAGCTAGCAAGATAGGATATTTGAATGTGTCATAGATGATAACTTTGCAGATGTAAGATTCCACCCATTGCAATAATAGATACGTTTAGAGAGCCTTACAGTGCATTCACATCCCACAACTAAGGGTTATATAAAATATTCTTCAATGTGATCGATAACTATTGATTCTTAAAGAAAGTGATTCACTACGTCAAGGTGATAAGCTTGCTTATCTATCTTCCTCGATGCTCTCTCTACTTCTGGTGCCCTTGATCTAGCTATTGGGTGAACCGCTAGAACAATATTTTCTAAAGCCTTTCTACTTTCCTTTGCTCCCACACCTATGACCTACCTATGCCTCTACATCAGTTCTTGGAACAATAGGCTATGCCTAAAAATACACTTGGAACACTATAAAATGTTGGAACAAAGCCTATAGGAACTACAGGGGATGACATAACATCTTATCTAGAAACACGCGCATATGTTGGAGAACAACTCTGGGAATAGTAAGGAAGGACAAAACAACACTTCAAGGAAAATTTCTCTGGTCAAAATAAATGTTTATGCACATTTAGGAACATGTGTAAATGCCAGAACAATCTAATGGAACAAGAGCCTATGTGGTAACATCACTTCTAGGAACACTTCCAAATACGACTGGTGTTAGTTCTCGATAAACTAAATCATACGTTGGACCTACCCCATCCAATTCTTATCTATACTTTTCTACTTGATGTAATATTCCAGATATAAAATAGTATGCAAAACATAAATAATATCCAAGACAAAACTTCTCATATCCTCGACTCCTATTTATACTAAATATGTCTATCAAAAGAACAATATAGAGGAAGATCCTTCTAGAAGTAGAAGCTTCTATTAGGTATTATTACATTTGACTTATTCTTTCTTAATTATAGGTCTTATTAATATTGACCTTTATCACATTGAAATATATTATTTTACCTACAAGGTCCCTAACATGCCCCCCCCCCCCTTAAAAGCAACCTTGTCCTCAAGGATTGAGATGAGGAAATTGTTACAGAATGTTAGCTAGTTCCCAAGTGGCACTTGCTGGAGTTGTATATTTCCACTGGACTAACACTTCTTTCATGGTTTGCTGATGTAGATGATGCTCAAGCTGGTCCAAAATTGCTTGTGGTTGTAGCCAAATTGAGCCTTCTTTGTCCAGCTCAGGAAGGTTGGTTTGATTTTGGCACTTAGTTACAATCACCTTCTATAAGCAGCAAATATTAAAAACATGATGGAGCTTAGAATGACTGGGCAAAGATGACTGATAGGAAACCTGTCCCACACTCTTGAGAACGATATAAGGACCATAAAATTTGGGCGCCAGTTTCTGACAATGGTCAGCCTTGAGGGAATTTTTCTTGTAAGGTTGCAGTCGAAGAAACACATGAT
>JZKD02S1675588.1:179275-199739 GCA_000966675.3 Picea glauca
CTCAATATCTGTACATGGGGGATTTTCCACCAGTTCTCTGAGTTGCTCTCTTCTTCTCCTCTCTACTAATGCTGAATAATCTAGGATTATGAATACAATGTACAAGGAGGGTGCCTATATTCGTTTTCCCTCCCAGGAGTAAAAGCTGTCTAATCTACAGCTAATCCTATCTAACAACATTAAAACCATTAAATTCCTTCCTATCTATAATACAATACAAGTGCGCTCAGCTTTGAATGCCTTTAGTTAAACGGCGACGCAAAAATCTTCAAAGTGATTCAAAAATGTATGTGCTGGTGTCGTCCAGCTGTTCTTCTCTTTCCTCCACGCCGGCTCGCTTGCTGAAGTCGTAGATGCTCCTGCATCATACTCCTCGTTTCAAAAGATTTCATGGGCTCCTATCCATGAGCTCATGCACAGTGTGCCCATGCTTCTGAATCACTGCCTCTATTTCCCAGCTGGCATCCTCCACTGGGTGATTTTTCCATTTTACCAGGTACTCAAAATATTGCTTTCTCCTGGTTTTCCTACCTGTTCTTTTATCCAGTATGCACTCCATCTGAGGCTTCTGTGCAAATGGTAATTGCTTCTGCCATTGGATCATTGGTTGTTCATCAGTTCCAGCTCCTTCATCCTCAGTCCTGTAGGGGTATAAATCCAAAATATTGAAAATCGGAGATATCCCGATGCCCTCTGGCAATTCAAGCTCATATGCATTCTCCCCAAACTTCTTCAGGACTCTGCATGGTCTAATTTTCTTCATCTTGAGCTTGTTGTACGTCCCCCTTGGGAACCTTTCCTTCCTCAGGTGCGCTAGAACCATGTCTCCAACTTCGAATTGAAGTTGTCTTTTCCTCTGGTCGGCTCTGCGATTATACTCCTAGTAGGCCTTCATCAGTCTCTGCTTCACCTCTGCGTGAAGTTCCTGCATTGCTTCAGTGAATTCCTCAGTTCTTGCGTTGCTAGTTTCAGCCTGTTCTGACTCCCTAAGCTTAGATACTCCTCGCGGCTGTGTCCCATACAAAATTTGAAATGGGCTCTTACCTGTACTCCGATTCACATAATCATTGTACGCAAACTCTGCCTGTGGTAGGATCTGATCCCAACTGCTGTGATGCTCGGTCACCAGGCTCCTCAATAGATTCCCCCAAGCTTTTGTTGACTACTTCGGTCTGCCCATCAGTCTGCGGATGGTATGCTAAGATAAATGCCAAGTTAGTCCCTAGCTTCTTCCATAGCGTCCTCCAAAAATGACCTATGAACTTCGTATCCCTATCCGAGACTATGCTTCTCGGCAATCCATGCATTCGCACAATCTCTTTGAAAAACAAATTTGCGATGTGGGTTGCATCGCTGGCCTTATGACATGGACTGAAATGTGCCATCTTTGAAAACCAGTCGACCACCACAAAGATGGAATCAACTCCTCTCTGAGTTCTCGGTAAACCCAACACAAAATCCATACTGATGGCTTCCCATGGCCTCTCGGTATGGGCAATGGCTGATAGAACCCTGTGTTCTGCTTTCGACCTTTTGCATGTTGACATATCCTGCACCTGTCAACAAATATTTTAACATCAGTGCGCATCCCCGACCAATAATATGATTCGCTCAGCTTGGCGAATGTTTTGTCATGTCTGAAATGACCTGCTAAGCCTCCACTGTGCTTCTTCTTCACCAAATTCTCTCTCATAGACAAATCTGGAATGCACAATTGATTGCCTTTAAACAACAATCCATCCTGGATCAGGTAGCCAATCCACAGACTCCTATCCCTGAGAACTAGGTTCTCGGCTGCCTCGTATGCTTCCCTGAAGTCTGCATCATCTGCATACATATCTTTCAGATTTTCAAAACCTAACGTTTTGACTTTGAACTCCTGCAGCAGTAAACATTTCCTACTCAAGGCATCAACCACCTTGTTCGCAGTCCCCGAAATGTGCTTTATCACAAATGTAAAATTCTTCATGTACTCTACCCACTTCGCGTGCTTCTTATTCATCTTTTCCTACTGACTCATGAATTGCAGTGCATGATTATCACTGTACAACACAAATTCCTTGGGTATCAGGTAATGCCTCCACTTTTTCAGTGCCTGAATAATGGCATAGAATTCCTTATCATATGTGGAGTAATTCAGCTTCGCATCATCCGGCTTCTTGCTATAGTATGCTACAAGCCTGTCATCCTGACTCAAGACCCCTCCAACAGCATACCCACTAACGTCACACTTCACCTGGAAGGTCTTCTGAAAATCAGGCAGCACTAACACTGGCTGCTCTGTTATCTTTCGCTTCAACAGATTGAAGCTCCTCTCAGCCTCTGCCGTCCAATGGAAAACCTTATGCCACTTCTTCACAGTATCCATCATCGCGGCGCTGATTCCACTAAAATTTCGAATGAACTTCCTGTAGAAACTAGCTAAACCATGAAAGCTCCTTACCTCAAAAACATTCCTCGGTGATGGCCAATTCCTGATTACTTCAACCTTCTCAGGATCCATCTTCAATTCATTCGCCGATATTACAAAACCAAAATAAATGAGCTCTGTCTACATGAATGAGCATTTCTTCAAATTGATCAACAACTTCTCCTACTGTAGCCTCCTCATTACAATGGCCAAATGCCTCAGGTGTTCAGCCTTTGTTTTGCTGAAAATCAAAATGTCATCTAGGTATACCACCACAAATTTGCCAATGAATTCCTACAGGAATTCATTCATTAGCCTCATAAATGTTCTTGGCGCATTTGTCAAACCAAATGGCATGACCAGCCATTCGTACAAACCCTCATTTGTCTTGAATGTTGTTTTCCATTCATCTCCCTCTCTCATCCGGATCTGATGATATCCACTCTTGAGATCAATCTTGGAAAAGTAATTTGCCCCGCTCAGGCAATCCATCAAGTCGTCCATTCTCGACAATGGGAACCTGTATCTGATGGTGATCTTAGTTATCACCCTGGAGTATGTAAACATCCTCCAGCCTCCATCCTTTTTCAGGCTCAGTACCATTGGAACGACACATGGACTTAGACTCTCCCTCACTAGTCCTTTGTCCAACAAGTCTTGCACTTGCCTTTTTACCTCCTCGTTCTCCTGGGGTTTCAACCTATATGTTGCCTTATTCGGCAAACTTGCTCTGGGTATGAGGTCAATGTGATGACTCACACTCCGCATTGGTGGATACAAACGAGGTAGTTCGTCCACGATGATGTCAGCAAACTCTCCCAGCAGTTGTTGAATCTCCTCTGGCAAGTCGTCCACTCTTGTGTTTGTCAGGACAATTCTCGGCTTCTTGACAACAAAGAACTGTGGATCTTCATTCTTCTCTAGCTCTGTGAGAATCTCTTTCCCACTCATGAGAAGAATCGTGCTGCTAACTTCCGACTTCACTTCCTTATCTTTTATCGACAGCATTTTATGGATTCTCCCATCCTTTTCCAAGGTGTATGTGTTCATCCTTCCATCATGAACAACATTCCGATCATATTTCCATGGTCTTCCCAACAATATGTGACATACGTCCATGGGAATAACATCGCACATAATCTCATCATGATAATTCCCAATTTTAAATTTAACCAAGCATTGTTTAGTGACACTTACCCGGTGTCCTTTCTGTAACCACGAGACTTTATATGGACTCGGGTGCTTAGTCATGTTCAGCTCCATCTTTTCCACCATCTCGGTCGAAACGAGATTGTCAGTGCTCCCACTGTCAATTATGACTTTGCATTTTCTGTCCTTGGTTGTACAAGACATTCTGAACAGTTTTCTCCTCTGTACTGTGCTCTCCACCTCCTTCTCAGGTTTCAAAAGGATTTTATGCATGCCAAGCGACCTTCCGCTGTCTGCATCTTCTCTTTCAACATCACGCCTCTGCGCCTCTGTGATGTGAGCTTTTCCACCGTCCATCTTCCTCTCTGGACAATCAACGACTTTATGTCCGTCTTTTCCACACGTGAAACATGTGATAAATCCTCCACGACCTCTTCCTCTACCTCAGGTACGAGGAATTATGTTGGCGTCAGCATATCCCCCTTGCTGATCATCTTGCTATCTCCTCGACTCTGTATTTTGCTGCCTTTGCTGTGAGGTTCCACCTCTTTCAACTCTGCCTTGAGGCCTCTTCCAATCCTCCTTAGTCTTCGGTGTTCGTTCTTGGGCAACTGCCTTGCCTCTGGGCTGGCTTCTGCCTCACCCTCGCTGTCCTTGCTTGCGGCTCAGATTCTCCTCAGCTTTTAAAGCCATCTAGTAAGCATCCTCAATGGTTCGGATGGTAACCATGCTCAGTTCATCCTGAATGTCATACCTCAATCCATTCAGGTACCTCGCCACCTTTTCGTCATCACTCTCCCGATGACCAGCTTGAATGTTGAGCCTGTAGAATTCCTCGGTGTATTCTTTCACCGTCATCATCTTTTGTCTCAGGTTCTGCATGCGCCTGAACAGAGTGATCTAGTAATCCCTTGGAATGAACTTCACTTTCATCTTAGTGATCATCCTGTTCCAGCTTTTGATCTTTTGTTTTCCCTTGGAACGTCTGTCGGCCTGCAGCTAGTCCCACCATAAGGCTGCATGTCCCTTCAGCTTTGTGACAGCATGCCTCACCTTTTTATCCTCTTCGATATCCTCATAATCAAAGTAGGTGTCGAGTGCTCGGATCCAATCCAACAACTCTTCTGCATTTAGGCTTCCCTCATAGACATGAATGTCCATCTTCGTCTTCGAGCTCATTCTGGAAATGGCTCTAAGCAACCTCTCCATCGATGCATCCTCTGCTAAGATCTCTTCTGCCTCATGTCCAGCTTCCTCTTCAATCTTGGAATCACTGAACTTTGCTACTCCAGCACCACGCCTTTGGGCGGTCTCCATTTCTTCAAGTCTGGCTCGGAGATCTCTCATCTCTCGTTCCATCTCAGCATTTCCTGCTGGCCTACCCCTTCTTCGCGCATCCTTGTCCTCACAATCAGGTGACTGCCTTTCTCTTCTGGGTGGCATTATGTCTTTTCTTCTCTCTGCTACCTGAACAAAGAGGACTCAATCCCGCTCTGATACCACTCTTGACGCAAGTCGTGAGTATCAGAGTGCTTTCTCTTTCTCCTTCTCTTCTCTCGCCTGCAATATGCCGACAAGATTAAATGGCTCTGATACCACTTGACCGCAACCTACCCTCAGCAGCAGTTCACCTCCACCATGACCTTCTTTTCCACGGCCCGAAGAGTTGTAACACTCTTCAAATCCTGTATCGGGACTTCTCGTCACCCACAGAACTCTCTGTTGATCTCCCGACAATTTCTTTGGGAAATCAGGTTTCGTGGTATCGCGAACCCTATGCACACTCCTCGCGCAACTCCAAGTTCCGAACCCCGAATGCCGATGGTCAACGGTCAACGGATCGGGATATTGCCACTCGTGATGTCAACAAAATGCCTTCAGACCCCCCAAGCCCGAGATGTCGGTTCTTGATCAAACGCCACCTGGATTCTCCTATCATTCGGGGCCCACTCTGCCACGTTACTTTCAGGATTTTATGGATCGTGAATCCTCGACACAAAGTTCCTTGCTGTCGGAAACCCCGAACGCCAAAATCTTGACTTTTCGGATTTGTGCCACCTATCCCTCCAACGCTCGACGGCTCCACGGAAATCGGGAAATCGCTATTCGTGATTCCAACGTGCATGCAACTCTTGCACTTGCCAACCCCGATATGCCGAGATGCGATGGAAAATGATTTCCTCTTGCGCTTGGAGGTTAAATCTTCTTCAAGAGTTCAAGTCGTCGATTCTCTTCCTCTTGAAGAGTTCTCCTGCTCCGAAGCTTCTCCCGTTCGGGCTTCTCCTGGGTCTATTCCCCTATACTTGTAAGGAACTCTCCCTCTTGAGCTTTCCTCCAACTTTCCACTCAGAATCACTCTGTTCTCAATTCTTCCATAAAATTACATATGCAGCATAAGAAATAAGTAAGTAACAAGAAGCCAATATACAAATGCACAATGCCAACAATACACAAAAAATAAACAAGTCCATGGAATTTAACCACGGCTCTCCTGTCCTTCTCTTCCCAAGCTTGCCTCTGAGATTTCAACTTGACCTGCACTTCACCTGCATGGTTCGGATAACTCAGCAGGACTTCTGAGCAGACAAAGATGAGGGTCTAACTATCCAGCCTCCTCAATGCACTCTATGCGGAGGTACTCCACTGCACTCTATGCAGGAATCTCTCAACTTAGACAGAGAAACTATTTAAACTCAATCTCTCATTCTCTCAGATTTCAAACTTGCCATGCAATCACATATGCAGCATATAGACAATAAGCAAAACAGGAAGCAAATATGAAACAACATAATATCAACAACACACAGAAAACAATCACAGCCATGAAATTGAATTAAACTTTACTATTAACTCAATATATGTACATGGGGGATTTTCCACCAGTTCTCTGAGTTGCTCTCTTCTGCTCCTCTCTGCTAATGCTGAATAATCAAGGATTATGAATACAATGTACAAGGAGGGTGCCTATATTCGTTTTCCCTCCCAGGAGTAAAAACTGTCTAATCTACAACTAATCCTATCTAACAGCATTAAAACCATTAAATGCCTTCCTATCTATAACACAATACAAGTGCGCTCATCTTTGAATGCCTTTAGTTAAACGGCAGCGCAAAAATCTTCAAAGTGATTCAAAAATGTATGCGCTGGTGCTGTCCAACTATTCTTCTCTTTCCTCCACGACGGCTCGCTTGCTGAAGTCGTAGATGCTCCTGCATCACCAATTTGGTTCCGGTAAGGAAGAAAATCGGGGAAATCAGGCTTTGTGTCGACTTCAAGAACCTGAACAAGAGCTCAAAGAAAGACAATTATCCCCTGCCCAACATGGAACACATATTGCAGAGGGTAACCGGTGCGTCTAGGATTTCCATGATCGATGGTTTTTTTGGTTATAATCAGATATCGGTCATGCCTGAGGACAGAGAAAAAATGGCCTTCACCACTCCTTGGGGCACATTCATGTATGCCAAAATTCCTTTTGGTTTGATTAATGTAGGAGCCACATTTCAGTGGGCCATGGATATAGCTTTCATCGGGGAGAAAGACAAGTTTGTGGTGATCTATATAGATGACATAACAGTCTTCTCCAGGTTAGATAAAGAACACTACTGTCACCTGAGGAAAGTTTTCTTGAAGTGTCGAAGGTTTGGCCTTTCCCTAAACCCCAAGAAATATTTGTTTTCTATGAAAGAGGGGAAGCTATTAGGCCATATAGTATCAGCAGAAGGAGTGAGGATTGATCCTAGCAAGGTGGAGGCAATTCGGACCTGTCACTTCCCAGATCTAAAAAGGAAGTTCAGGCCTTTTTGGGGAAGATTAATTTTCTAAGGAAATTCATCTCGAATTTCGTTGAGCTAGTGAAACACATCACAACTATGCTCAAGAAGGGAAGTGAAGTGAAATGGACCTCTGAGCCTAGGGAATATTTTGTCCAAATAAAAAGGGCATTGACGGAAGCACCTGTGCTGATCAGTCCTGACTACTCCAAAGATTTCCTAATCTTCTCTTTCCCTTCTTTTGATACAATAGCAGTGGTCTTATTGCAGAAAAACAAGGAAGGGCGAGAGCGACCCATCGCCTTCTTCAGGAAGGCATTAAGAGATGCAGAGGTCAGGTATGAAATCATGGAGAAGCAAGCCTATGCCTTAGTGAAAGATCTCAAAGATTTCAGAGTCTATGTCTTGCACTCAAAAGTGACCGCATATGTTCCTTCAGCCTCTGTGAAGGACATCCTTATCCAACATAACATTGACGGGATGAGAAGTAAATGGATAGCCAAGATCCTAGAATTTGACTTGGAAATAAGGCCTACCAAATTGATAAAAGTTCAAGGCCTAGCCAATCTGTTGGCTGAAGCCAATTGCCAAGCTTTGGGGCTAAGTTTCATGCATGAATGCTCAGGAATTCAGCGGGGTCAGCTGTCTGAAATGGACCCTCAAAGAGAGCCCCCATTGGCTCGATGTCCCTGGTATAAGGATGTCATATATTTCCTACAGGACATGCGGCCCCTGGATGGCCTGCAAAGAAACAAACCAAGATCTTTGAAGCTCAAGGTAGTTAGGTACTACCTTATCGATCAAAATTTATATTGGAAATACCCCCTGGGAGTGATTTTAAAATGCATGTATCCATAAGAGGCTGACAGGATCATGGTCAAATTTCACAGCAGCCTATGTGGAGGGTATCATTTCTAGAAGACCACAGCCCACAAAATTCTCAGAGATGGGTACTACCGGCCCACCTTGTTCACTGATGTCCATAGAGGGGTTAGAGCCTGTATCATATGCCAAAGATTTTCAAGAAAGCAACATCTCAAGTCTCTTCCTTTACAACCTGTAGTTTTTTTCGGACCTTTCCAACAATGGGACCTAGATTTTATTGGAGAAATTCACCCTGCTTCTAGTGGGAAGAACAGATGGATCCTGACTGCCACATATTTATTGACTATGTGGATTGAAGCTATCCCCACCAAGAGTGCTTCCCACAAGGTAATCATTGGGTTTTTGGAAGACCTCATCGTAAGGTTCGGCTACCCAAGGAGGATTGTTACTGAAAACACATCCTTTCAAGGCTGAAACGTTAGTCAAGTTCTGTGAACAATTCGGGATCAAACTAATTCACTCCACCCCATACTATCCCCAGGTAAATGGTTTAGCAGAGTCCTCCAACAAAAGCCTAATAAGGATCATCAAAATATTACTGGAGGACAATGAAAAGGCTTGGAATTCGAAGTTGAAATTCGCTCTATGGGTCAATCGGGTGACCACAAAGAGATCTATAGGAATCTTCCCATTCTAGTTAGTTTACGGTGCAGAAGCTGTCTTCCCTTCTCAGCTGGTCACTCCCGTAGAGAAATTCTTCCAGGATTATCAAGAAGAACCCAATGACATGATCAGAAGAATTCATCAACTGATAGAAGTCCAGCAGGGCAGAGAGCAGGTAATGATCAGGATTCAAGACCATCAGTAGATGACCAAGTAGGTATTCGATAAGAAGCCCAAGAAGGAGGGGTTCCATATAGGAGACCTGGTGTTGAAATGGGATGCTCCTAAACAAGATAAGGGCAAGCACGACAAATTTGAAGCCCTGTGGATCGGGCCCTTCAAAATCTCTGAGGTTTTCTCAAATAACACATATTGGCTGCAGGATTTGGAGGGTGAAGAAGTTTTCAATAGCCTAGTAAATGGGCATTTTCTGAAGAAATGTTTTGTCTGAGCCTTCGATGGATCCTTTGTTTGTAAATATTTTCCTTTGGTTCCTTGTTTATTTTTATTTTTATTTTTCGGCTTAATAAGTGACTCCATAGCTCAACAACAAGGCACTGAAACTGCAAAATGAGTCCTTAGAGCATCACAGGGATGACTCTATCCCCCATGGAGCCTAATGTTCATAACATTTCTCATCCGAGGCACTAGAGCGTTCAAGTCTACAAGTGGCGCGAGAAGTTCCTGAGCGCAACACAGAAAAAATCTCATTTTTTGGCTTCCAAGCAGGTAAGCAGGTAAAGATCATATTTTCAATGATCAGGATCCATCCATAGGAGCAGATCAACGATTGGCAGAAAATCACAGCTAGCGGAGCTACGCTAGGGTTAGCGCAATGGATAGTTCCCATATTGTGTGTAGGGAAGGATAGCAGTCCTCCATCCAGAGGACACGTGGCATGAGATCTAGCCGCGTCGACATTTCAACATTCAGGAGTTTGAAGAGTGAAGGTTTTTTGTTGTCCTATATCTCGAAACACTAAACCCCGAAAGCACCAAAGGCACCCAAAGTTGGGCCTGCAGTATCACGGAGCAATCTCGGCCGTCCATCCACATGAGACACCTGGCACACTATTAGGCTTCTTGGGGTTTCTCCCATCGCGATTTTGAGGTGCAAGGTGCAGCATCGTCGGGTGAGTTTAGAGCCGTCAGATCTAGAGGAACGCGTGGCACCAGAGTAATCTGTTTCGGCGTTTCGCGCATCATGATTTCAAAAAACAGGGATCAACCCCTTCCTATTTACGAATGCCGAAAGCACTTTTGAGAGTAAACACAGGGTCACAACCCATGGACACTGGGGAAATAAAAGAGCTGCGCAAAAGGGGTGAAAGGCACCAGGTTTCAGTCACAGAGAGGCCTGTCACAACCTCCAGTTGCTATCGGACCCGACCTCGATCCTGGTATTTGCTTGGAATTAAATGAAGGAAAGAAGGGGTGTTTGAAACCTCTCATCATTCATTAAGTGTGAGTTATGGAGGGTCTGGCAAGCGGTCTGCTCGAGAGGGTCGTGTGTAGCCATTTTTCCAGAAAAGCCATGACGAGTTCTCGACTTGCTGGAGGAGGTATGCACATGCTAGCTCGACACTTAATGGCTCAGCTACTCCCCTTGTAGGAGCCATGTGCAGTTAATGTGGCGTCTGACAAAGAATACTCGTCCGAATTTGGCCGAAGAGACACCAAGCCTTGGATGACTGAGCATGTCGCTGTTAGGTGAATTTTCTGAGTATATAGACTCAATCTTTGTATTTTGTAATCTATCGATGGTAGAACGAAGCTCCCGATGGTAAAGTTTTAACAACTATTCTAGATTTTTGGTTATGCATATGTATGTGAGATTTCTTGTTTTATGACAGAAAGTCTTTCTGACTTCATCTAATTTTCATCTTATACTGAGAGAGTTCGTGATCGACGGATTCGAACGAATTATTGCAATTATGTTATGATAAAGGATTTATTGTGGCATCATTGTATTCTCTGGTTTTCTGCATTTGAATGTAAGAATATCTTGTGTTTATATGCCTTCTTCTACAGTTTGTTAGAAACCTGATGTTTACGATAGACCTTTTCATCTCTCTGATACAAGTCTTCCTCCTACTCACCCTTACTACAACTCACTGTCTGAAGTTATCTAAGACCTCACTTGATCATGCATGCCTGGCCTAGTTTCGGAGTTAGAACCACATCGTTTTGATTTAACTTCCATTTGATAACCCCATTAAATAAATCATGACATAAAATGATGGGCGTCGGGCTCTGCTCCTGCTGCAATCCAGGGGTGACTTCCGTCGCCAACATTTCTGGCGCCGTTTCTGGGGACGAAGTTGAAAATTTTCCCTGGGATTGAACGACATTGAGCTTCTGATTCTAAAGGTGAATCAAGCATCAGAGCCTTTGAATATTTCTACTGTACACCTGGCGACTCTATTGTGACGACTCCACTATGATGATACTGACGTGACAATTGTGGCTTTCATAGGTAGACACACACGGTCTCATCCACAACTGCCTCTAGCTACACCTGAAACTAATCCAGAGGTGGTTCTCAGAAAAGGAAAGAACTCGGAAGAAGAAGATTCCATCGTCGAACCAGGTAATTTTCCATCTCCTTCTGTAGGAACTCCATTTTCTCCTCCCCAGTTTCTTAATAGAGCTCTTTTCGACGTTTCCCGTTTCCTGAATTTTGGGAGTGTTCCTGCTGAGTTTTCCCCTCCCAGTCTGGGATTGGAGGGAGAAATCCTTGTCACTCCCCTCTCCTCCGAATTTGTACCTTAGTGTAGACCCAATACCATAGAATATTTTCCCACTCCTGCACAAAGAGGAGAAACTACTGACTTGAGCCCGTTAGCCTTCTCCTTAAATCCCCTTTTATTTCCCATTCCACTTCGGGACTCATTCCCAGTAGCCCCTTCGCGAACTCCTTCTCCTCCAAGTTATCCTCCACATAATATATCTATGGCTGGTGCTAATACCCCTCTAAATGGAATGGATTCCATAGTCACTGCCAGATATTCTCCCTTAATCCTACCCCATCCTATGAATCCTCTCCCTATTGGAGATTACTTGAAATACATGCCCAAGTTCACTGGGGAAGGGGATGTAACTGCGGAAGAGCATCTGGCTTCTTTATATAGTTATGCAGACAACCTGAACATTGAAAATGAAGATTTCTGGATGAGAGTCTTCATCCAGAGCCTGGATGGTGAGGTGAGAAAGTGGTTTAGGGGATTAGCCCCCGTTTCTGTTTCTCACATCGAGGCCCTGGATAGTGTTTTCCTGATATAGTGGGGAGATAGGAAGGATTTCATGTATTACATGACATAGTCCGGGTATTTGAGGAAGATGGAAGGAGAGTCTGTCTCTGACTTCTCCAAAATATTTAACAAGATGCATAATAAAATTCCTGCCGAGATAAAACCCTCAGAATCCTCGGCCAAGATTTCTTATGCTAGTGTGTTTGGTCCCGATTTCTGTCATTTATTGAGAGAAAGAATAGCCACCTCCTTAGCTCAAATGAAAGACGCGGCCATAGAAGTGGAATCCAATGTACTAGCATCTGATAGACTGAGGAACAAGGCCAACACAGACAGGAGAAAGGAAAGATCTGAAGCCTCAACTTCTGGCCCATCAGTGCCCCACTCTCAAGTGGATGAACTGACCAAGATGGTGAAGTATCTGTCTGCAGAGATGGAGAGGATGAAGGTGGAAGGGAGGCAAGCATACAAGGGCCATCAGAACTCTGAAAACAAAGGAGGTTTCAGGAGGCCAAACAATATCACTTCCCCGACCATGCAAAGAGAGAAGGGAAGAGACAAAGAAGACCAGAAAATTCAGGCCCTTTTTCAAAACAATTTTATGGCTGAGGAAGAAGAAGGGAAAACAACTGAGCTTGACCCTGAAATTCATTGCTTCGGAGACACTCCTCCTTTTCCTCATATAACTCAATCAGCATACGAGGAGTCTCTCATGGACAGTCAGCTAAATGAACTGAGCAAGGAAAACAAGGCTAGTGAAAGCCCAGGCAAGTATGATCTGAGGTCTAAGAAAAAGGCAATAGCACCTGATGTTCCTGAGCAGTCCACTAGAACAGGGAAGCCTACCATTGAAGTAGCAGACAGTCACAGAGGTAAGAATACCCGACCCCTCTCTCCCATAGTCCAGAATCATGTTCCTGAAATAAGAGAAATCCCGAAGCTTACATCTTCTTTTAATTTCGAGCATGAAATTCAAAAGATCAGAATCCCTGTGCCCCTGACCGAACTGATTAAACATGAAAGGTTCAAAAAACACTTCTCTGAGCTTCTACATTCTGAGACCTCGTGCCTTCCCACAGACTCCATCAATTTGCAAGATGAAAATCCTACAGTTATTCTAGGTCCTATGGTAGAAGATAGGAATGACTCATCCCCTCCTTTCTACACTTCCTTGAACATACATGACAAGGTTCTGCACAACTGCTTGATGGATTCAAGGGCTTCTCACAACCTCATGCCCAAAACTGTCATGGAAGAATTAGGGCTAGAAGTCACCTGAGCCTATCATGACCTCTATTCCTTCGACTCTAGGAAAGTTCAATGTCTTGGGGTTATCAAAGACCTGGTCATGACCTTGTTTCAGTTTCCCATGAAAAGTGTGGTCATGGATATTGTAGTGGCTGATGTCCCCCCCAAGTTCGGTATGTTGTTATCAAGATCTCGGATAAAAATAATGAGGGGAAATTTTCATATGGACCTCACATATGCTACTATCCCACTATTTGGGGGAGAACATAGGAGGCTATATAGGGAAGCCCACTTGGCCTATATAATCAATGATGAAGCCAATCCTGCCAACCATCCCATTTTTTCCTTGGACACTGGTTTAGGTTCCAGTTTACTGCAACTCACTCATGCTCCCGAGCCTCCTCTTGAACTCAGAGAGCAGCCCACCACTCCTCATGAATTTCCTCCCTCCATCACCCCTGTTTGGAAAATGTTTTTTTATGGAGCCTGTTCCAGGGAAGGCGTTGGTGTTGGGGTGTGTTTTGTGTCCCCTTCTTAGGAAAGCATATCCCTGTCATATAAGATGGAATTCAAAACCACCAACAATGTGGCAGAGTATGAAGCCCTTGTTCTAGGATTAAGAGTTGCAAGGGAAATGGGAATTCAGGAGGTAGCAATATTCGGAGATGCAGATTTGGTGGTCCAACAGATCAAAAACGCTTATCAGGCTAAGCACCCTCGACTCAGAAATTACAGAAATGAAGTATGCGACCTGATTGAGAATTTGTTCTCAGCCTTCAACATCTCTTTTATTCCAAGGGAGGATAATGCTTTGGCCGATTCTTTAGTTGTTTTAGCTAGCCAGTTCAAGGTCCCTCAATCGTCTATGGCCAAATATGATGTTGAGATAAAATATAGGACCTTTGTACTGGAAAATGTCAAGCATTGGAAGGTATTCGAAGATGATCTAGAATTCGAGAAATTTCTCCAATCTGTTGATGAATTTTCTGCGTTGCACATTGACCAGGATTCTGATACGGAAGATGGCCCTCACCCTGAGGTGTTTTTAAATAAAATTGCTAACCATCAGATCATTCAGCTACCTAGCAATCACATTCTGAGGGGACTAATTCCTTTAGAAATATTGTTCGATGGGAATGATGTGGCAGTAAAGGCTAGGGTTTCAAGTGAAGATGCTAATATAGCCAAGTGCAACATTGGCACATCGGAGGAGCCTAAGTTTGTCAAGCTCTCAAGGAGTTTAACCACAGACCAGAGGGACGAATATACTAAGTTGCTGAGAGAATTTTCTGATGTGTTTTCTTGGACCTATGAATACCTCAAGACGTGTTACACATCCGTCATTGAACACAAGATCCCACTGAAGGAAGAGGCTAATCCATTCAGGCAGAAGCTAAGACAGATAAATCCCATGTTGCTTCCTTTCATGGAGAAAGAAGTAAAGAAGTTGTTAGAGGCCCAGATCATCGTCCCCTTGAGATATTTTGAATGGGTGGCCAATTTGGTTCCGGTAAGGAAGAAAAGTGGAGAAATCAGGCTTTGTGTCGACTTCAGGAACCTGAATAGGAGCTCAAAGAAAGACAATTATCCCCTGCCCAACATGGAACACATATTGCAGAGGGTAACTGGTGCGTCTAGGATTTCCATGATCGATGGTTTTTCTGGTTATAATCATATATCGGTCATGCCTGAGGACAGAGAAAAAATGGCCTTCACCACTCCTTGGGGCACATTCATGTATGCCAAAATGTTGTTGGACAACTGAGAGGGGGCGGGGGTGGATCAGTTGTTACCGTGCTTAAACAATTATGCTTCTTTTAAACTCTTTGTAGAAACATTGAATGATGATCACATTAATGCAGGGAAATAAACAATGGCACATTCAGTATCAGTCACACATATATGAGAAACACAGAGACATATATTTCCGGAGGAAACCCATACAGGGTAAAAACCTCTTTTTCTTTAAATGATAAGTAATAGTTACATTCTTTACATTGTCATACATATGAGCACCAACTCATAATGAGGCTACAACCTCTATTTTGCAAGCTGCTACTTGCTGAGAGTACCAAATCTCTATTTTCTCTAGCACCCACTAGAAGGAAGCACCAACTCCCTAGTTTCTCTAACACCAACTAGAAGGAAGCACCAACTCCCTCATTTCTCAAGCACCTACTAGAAGGAAGCACAAACTCCCTGGTTTCTCTAGCACAAACTCCCTGACTGTTTCCAACACCAACTAGATGGAAGCACCAACTTCCAATCATACAGGCACCAACCTGTATAACAGAGAACAAGAGTTCTCCCTTGCACCACCCCGCCACCCTGGTTTCTCTGGCTGCAACCAGATGGAAGCTACAACTCCCTGTGTTCAAGCACCCACTTGAACTTCTGAGGACAACAGTCCTCTCGAGCACCTCCCAACCTCCCTTAAATATAAATATTTGCCACTGAAACTTATTACAGTGATATAATGTTCAACAAAGGCTTACCAGACTCATCACTGTTCTGCTGCATTTTGTTGCTCTGTCTGGCACACCGCCTTCCTACACACATCACTTGCACTGTCTATTCTTCTGCCATTTATACTCTCTGCACCATGTCCCTTCAATGCAACCTTTCTCTACTGTGTATTTCTACTACTGCACTCTGCCTCCTTGCTCACACTTCAATCCTTCCACACAGCGACCACAACAACTCCAACAACAACAACAACCCCATCTCTTCTCTGTATCGTGTATTTATAGCTTCTGTGCACCTTGTGCATGCAATGTTCGCAATGCCTCTGTATGCTGAATCTACACCGTTATCCTCCACCTCTTGAGTGCTCTGTCTGATCATCATCGTGACTCTTCAGCTTCTCTGGTGGTTCGCCCCGCGTGTCCAACATCACTGTATGTTATACTGAGATTCCTCAGCCTCTCTGGCAGTTTAGACTCTTCGTCTTCTCTGTTACAGTCGAGCTCATCCTTTCTTTTTTAGTTACGAGCTCAAACCCTTATCCAGCTGTCAATTTCCTCCAAGAATCGTCTTCATTCCATTGGCAATTCCATGTGACTCTTCAGCTCCTCTGGAAATCACACTGAAGTCTCTCCGCATCCTCTGGTAGAAACCATCAATGGTTTCTAGAAGTTTCACTGTGTCGTGCAACAATAGCCCTTATATCTCCTTCAGGTTAATCTACATCATTGGATGAGATTTATTAATCTTTCCTTTAAATTGGGTTTCGGCATTTTGGCATTCCTATTGCATTATGTTCTTGCCTCTCCAAGTCGCGATCCCCAAAAACGAGCTTGGTTTCTCTATCTCTTTCCTCCATATCTCGCTGATGTGTCCAAGGGCTGTGACCACAGCCTTATGCATATGGCGCTTTCGCAATTTCGAGACTCCTAATGTTGAGAGTCTCTGACTTCTCCATCTCTCAATTTTTGAAACTCCGATACAGAACTTTTTTGCACTAGCTCCTTCCCCAATATGACTATGGTCATAACCAAGCGCCTATGCAAAAATCACTTTCTCGATTTCTTGTTTCATGATTCTCGACACTATGCTCCATTGACCCCAAGTCAGCGAAATTTTGATCACTTCCCACATGTCCTGTGATTCCATGGTTCAGATCTAATCTTGATTCAACGGCTATGATTGAATCATGATTTCGCGATTTCGACATTCTTGATGCATTGGGTTCTTTTCCTCTCTATGTCGCAATTCGTGAAACTTCGATACGGAGTTTGATCAATGGTCTAGATATGATCTCTATTCAATAACTACGATTGAATCATGATTTCTTGATTTCGACATTCTTTATGCATTGGGTTCTTTTCCTCTCTATGTCGCGATTCGCGAAACTCTGATATGGAGTTTGATCAACGGTCCAGATCTGATCTCTATTCAACGGTTGCAATTAAATCACGATTTCGCATATCGTGATATCGGGATTCCTGATGTCAATAATATTTGACATGTCCAACTCTCGATCCCCAATGCCTCTCCATTGACTGGAATCAACGGTCCAGATCAAAGCTTGATCTGACGACTCATATTACATCATGATTTTGCATATTGTGAAATCGGGATTCCTGTGGTGAATGTTCTTTGACAACTTCAACACTCGATCCTCGAAACTCCGACATGGACTGGAATCAATGGTCCAGATTTGATCTTGACTCAACGGCTGTGATTGAAGTCATGATTTTGCATATCGTAAAATCAGGATTCCTGTTGTATTGTTTCTTTGACATCTCCAACACGCGATCCTCAAAACTCCGACATGGTGTAAGTCTGCTGACGTCACATGTGTTAAATAACTGCCATGTGTCACCCTAATTTGTGACTTACATGTGATTGGCATGTTGAATTAGTCTAACACTTGTCATTACCTGGTTGTGCCACGTGTTCCTAGCTGACGTGGTTTGCTGACGTGAGTCGGGTCGATGGTCTATATCACATCTTGATATGACGGTTCAGATTCAGTGGGGATTTCACACATCGCGATTTCAGGATTCTTGATGTCAATATTATTTGACATCTCCAACTCTCGATCCCCAAAACTCTAACAGGGAGTCGGATCAATGGTCCACATAACCCCTTGAGATGGACGGTCCTCCTGCTTTCAGGATTTGTGAGCCCTCTACTCCTTGCACTTTTAAAGATCGTGCAGGTTTTCCTCGATCCAACAGTGGTCAGACCTTGTGCTCAGGTCTGACGCTTGAGATCTATCCTCCTCTTCATTGTGCTCTTCTTGTCTTTATTCATATCTGACGGCCCTAATGCTGTCGGGAATTTTGGATGGGATCCAATGATCAGAAATGCTTCTCGGGCCTTCGATCATTTTGTCAATGTTGTGTTGCCTTCGATCATTTGATCTTCCTGGACTTATATTCTCTTTGCCTGTTGATCATTGCTGCTGTATGAAATCCATCATTACTATTGTACTTGTCATCAATGAAAAGATTACACTTCCTGTAAAAGATACCAAACATCCTCTGCACTATCTCTTCTGATCTTATCGAGGTTGCTCTGCAGCTTCTTCCCAAAATACTTCTGGTGTCCATCTATTACATTCTTCATGTATTCATGCCATCTTCATTGCTGTAATTGTCATCAATGACAAGCATATGCTACCTGTTAAACATTTCCAACAATCTCCCCCTTTGGCATTGATGGCAACAAAGGCACCCAGATTTGTTTCTACCCCTTTGACATCAATGTCGAAGAGAACATGCTCCCCCTGAGTTGTTGCAGTATTTTAGAAGGTATCAGATATTAAATCATTGCAAAATCCCCTTGACGGGATGGACTCTCTCATTTGAGTCTTGCAAAATATTTGTATCTAAACCAGAGTCTTCTCTTTCTGATTCTTGGACGTGTTCATCTTCAGCTTCCGCTGTATCCTCTGTGGAAAATTCAAAATTTCTCACCTCTCTTACTCAGACTGCGTTATCAATCTTCTCATGAGTGGATGACTCCCCCTGTCACTGTTATCTCTTTGCTTCTGACTATTTTCCCCCTTTGTTCCTAAAAGGTTAACTTTCCTTGACAAGATCTTTCCTCTTGTTGTCTCTACAGGATGTCATGTGTATCATATTGTACATCAGAATGTTGTTGTCYTACTTGAACACTGTGCAATTGTAACTTGTACCTTTTAAATAGCCCTTGGATCTCCCCATTGAATCTCATCGATCTCTATTACTGCAATTTTCATTTTTCTTCCATGATGCATTCAATCCAAGGATTTTATGTCCATATTCAATCATAGGAGAAAACTGCTACACCCACTCTCACGCCTGCTTTTCTTTCTCACAAATGACGGACCTTTATCAGGTTTCTTAGGAGCATTGATTTCTACCTTGTTGAGTCCAATATCGAATTTGTCACTTGGTGATCTCTGACTATCCAAGACCTTGTCCAGAGTCATGGATCTGCTCAAGAAATTGATTTGGGTGTCTTCCTTCTCAACCTTCAAGACTTCTGCTTCCTATTTATGACATTGTTCTTCTCCTACTTCTTTCATGGGATAAATGTTGACTGAGCATTCTTTTATTGTATTTGAATATTATTCTTTACTTGCAGGGGAGGATTCAACATCAACATTATTGTTTTCCCTTATACTGTTATTCACCATTTGTCCTGATTTTACATTTACCTTACATTCTTTGGATGTGAGCACCTCTTCACTGCCTTTGTCACACTTTTGACTTGAACTGAGTGAATTATGTTTCAGACTATCCACAAGAAGAACATACTGGGCATCTCCTTTGTCATTACTCAAAATCACCATCCCTCTATCCTTGATTTTACCTAGTTCATCATTTCCAAGGATCACATTCTCTGTTTTTCTTTTACTTGTGCACATAAGCTTATCCATGTCTCCAGTCAAGTGCTTTCAACATACACTTTCAATATTCTTGGGGGCCTTTTGTTTTTGAATTGAAAGTGATAGATCACATTTTTCAATATCTTTCCTTTTCCATGTGCTGGCCTTTTTATCTAAGAAATTTATCCTTGGATCTGCTTTGTAATCCTTCATATTGCAGCTTGCAGCTTTATGGCCAAAGTTGTGACAGTTATAACATTCAATCTCATTGTTCAATAAGTCAAAGTTATTGTTGCATCATTGTCTACTCATTGACTGTTTATTATTTATTGACCTCCTCAGTTGCATGTCTCTAGACTTAATTTGGCAATTTTCAATCTGTGATGTTTTTTTACTTTGCTATATCATTCTTTGTTGCAGCAGATATTTATTCCTTGGGAAACTTAAATGCTCATGTCTAAGTATAAAGGAACAATTTACAACTTTGTGACCAAAGTTAGAATAGTAGAAACAATATCCATAGAAAAACTCTTTGTACCGGGAAAATGGTTGTCTTCTTTGAGCAAATCAATTTCTTTCATGTTGATAATGTTCTTGAGCAGGGAGTGCATTATTTCTTTGTTCTACAGATTTAGTCTTGGCACTTTTTCCTTTACTTGTCCTGGGTGGCTGATTGTCTTCCTTTGTTTTTGCAGGTTTTTTGTTGTCATTGGTTGTCGGTTTGACATGGACATTAGCTTTGACAAACTTGATGGGTTCTTTGTTTCTTGGTTGAACACTAATTGATCCCTCTTCATAACCGAAACCAGTTTTCAGCTTTGGATTCC
>JZKD02S1675588.1:200032-221701 GCA_000966675.3 Picea glauca
ATCTGTAACTATCCTCATTTCATATGCAGTCAACGTTCCTAGAAGTTGATCAAAAGACAAAGTCTTTATATCATTAAGTTATTCTATAGCTGAGACCTTTGGGTTGAACCTATCTCGCAGAGATCTCAAAATTTTATGAACTAAAGAGGGTTCCTCAATTTCTTCACCAAGTGCTTTCATTGCATTTACTAGTTCGTCAACTCTCAGAAAATACTTCCCAATGGTTTCATATTCTTTCATTTGTAGCTTTTCAAACTGTACTCTATAGGTTTGAAGCTTGGCATATTTCACCTTCTCATTACCTTCATAATTGTTAATGAGTTTGTCCCACATTTCCTTAGTAGTTTGAAGATGCATCACCTTCACAAACTCACCTTCTGCAAGTCCATTCAAGATAGCATTCATTCCCTTAGCATTAAAGCTAAATTCTAACTTATCATATTTGGAAGCTAGCACAACATGTTTTTTATATCCAATCTCTACTACATCCCAAACATCATCTCCTAAGGCCATTAGGTATGTTCTCATCCTAACCTTCCAGAAGGAAAAATTCGTTCCATCAAATAGAAGAGGCCTAGTGACTGAATTTCCTTCATGGCTTGTCATGTTTAAGATCTAGGATCTACCCTTAGATAGAAAGGGACAGCTTTGATACCAATTGTTGGACAACTGAGAGGGGGGGGGGTGAATCAGTTGTTACCATGCTTAAACAATTATGCTTCTTTTAAACTCTTTGCAGAAACACTGAATGATGATCACATTAATGTAGGGAAATAAAAAATGGCACATTCAACATCAGTCACACATATATGAGAAACACAGAGACAGATATTTCCCGAGGAAACCCATACAGGGTAAAAACCTCTTTTTCTTTATATGATAAGTAATAGTTACATTCTTTACATTATCATAAATATGAGCACCAACTCATAATGACGCTACAACCTCTGTTTTGAAAGCTGCTACTTGCTGAGACAACCAACTCTCTGTTTTCTCTAGCACCCACTAGAAGGAAGCACCAACTCCCTAGTTTCTCTAGCACCAACTAGAAGGAAGCACCAACTCCCTGGTTTCTCTAGCACCTACTAGAAGGAAGCACCAACTCCCTGGTTTCTCTAGCATAAACTAGAAGGAAGCACCAACTCCCTGACTATTTCCAACACCAACTGGATGGAAGCACCAACTTCCAATCATACAAGAACCAACCTGTATAACAGAGAAAAAGAGTTCTCCCTTGCACCACCATGTCACCCTGGTTTCTCTGGCTGCAACCAGATGGAAGATACAACTCTCTATGTTCAAGAACCCACTTGAACTTCTGAGGACAACAGTCCTCCCGAGCACCTCCCAACCTCCCTTAAATATAAATCTTTTATACTGAAACTTATTACAGTGATATAATGTTCAACAACAGCTTACCAGAATCATCACTGTTCTGCTGCATTTTGTTTCTCTGTCTACCACACTGCCTTCCTGCACACATCACTTGCATTGTTTGTTCTTCTTCCATTTATACTCTCTGCACCATGTCCCTTCAATGGAACCTTCCTCTACTATGTGTTTCTACTCCTGTGCTCTGCCTTCTTGCTCACACTTCAATCCTTCCACACAACGACCACAACAACTCCAAGAAC
Organism: Picea glauca; assembly: GCA_000966675.3. Classification (NCBI taxonomy): domain Eukaryota; kingdom Viridiplantae; phylum Streptophyta; class Pinopsida; order Pinales; family Pinaceae; genus Picea; species Picea glauca. Next base: position 201,667 of record JZKD02S1675588.1, read on the forward strand.
AACAACAACCCCATCTCTTCTCTGTACCATGTATTTATAGCTTCTGTGCACCTTCTGCATGCAATGTTCGCAATGCCTTTGCATGCTGACTGTGCACCATTATCCTCCACCTCTTGAGTGCTCTGTCTGATCATCATCATGACTCTTCAGCTTCTCTAGTGGTTCACCCCATGTGTCCATCATCACTGTATGTTATACTGAGATTCCTTAGCCTCTCTGGCAGTTTAGACTCTTCATCTTCTCTGTTACAGTTGAGCTCATCCTTTCTGTTTTAGTTATTATCTCAAAACCCTTATCCAACTGTCAATTTCCTCCATGAATCATCTTCATTCCACTGGAAGATTCCATGTGACTCTTCAGATCCTTTGGAAATCACACCGAAGTCTCTCCGCATCCTCTGGTAGAAACCATCAATGGTTTCTAGCAGTTTCAGTGTGTCGTGCAACAGTAGCCCTCAGATCTCCTTCAGGTTAATCTACGTCATTGGATGAGATTTATTAATATTTCCTTTAAATCAGGTTTCGAAATTTCGGCATTCCTGTTGCATTATGTTCTTGCCTCTCCAAGTCGTGATCCCTGAAAACGAGATTGGTTTCTCTATCTCTTTCCTCCATCTCTCGCTGATGTGTCCAAGGGCTATGACCACAGCCTTATGCATAAGTCACTTTCACGATTTCGTGACTCCTAATGTTGAGAGTCTTTGACTTCTCCATCTCTCGATTTTTGAAACTCCGATACAGAACTTTTCTGCACTAGCTCCTTCCCCAATATGACTATGGTCATAACCAAGTGCCTATGCAAAAAGCACTTTCGTGATTTCTCGTTTCATGATTTTCAACACTATGGTCCATTGACTGCAAGTCAGTGAAATTTTGATCACTTGCCACATGTCCTATGATTCCATGGTCTAGATCTAATCTTGATTCAACGGCTACGATTGAATCGTGATTTCGCAATTTCAATATTCTTGATGCATTGGGTTCTTTGCCTCTCTGTGTCGCGATTCGCGAAACTCCGATATGGAGTTTGATCAATGGTCCATATCTGATCTCTATTCAACGACTATGATTGAATCATGATTTCATGATTTCGGCATTCTTTATGCATTGGGTTCTTTGCCTCTCCATGTCGCGATTCGCGAAACTCCGATATGGAGTTTAATCAACGGTCTAGATCTGATCTCTATTCGACCACTGTGATTAAATCATGATTTCTCATATCATGATATCAGGATCCCTGATGTCAATAATCTTTGACACGTCCAACTCTTGATCCTCGATGCCTCTCCATTGACTGGAATCAATAGTCCATATCAAATCTTGGTCTGACGGCTCAGATTACATCGTGATTTCACATATCGCGAAATCGGGATTCCTGTGGTGAATGTTCTTTGACAAATTCAACACTCGATCCTTGAAACTATGACATGGACTGGAATCAACGGTCTAAATTTGATCTTGACTCAACGACTGCGATTGAAGTTGCAATTTTTCATATCACGAAATCGGGATTCCTATTGCATTTTTTCTTTGACATCTCGAACATGAAATCCTAGAAACTTCGACATGGTGTACTTCTGCTGACGTCACATGTGTTAAATAACTGCCATGTGTCACCCTGATTCGTGACTTACATGTGCTTGGCATGTTGAATCGGTCTGACACTTGTCATTACCTGGTTTTGCCACGTGTTCCTAGCTGACGTGAGTCGTGTTGACGATCTAGATCACATCTTGATCTGATGGTTCAGATTCAGTCGGTATTTCACACATCGCGATTTTGGGATTCTTGATGTCAATATTATTTGACATTTCCAACTCTTGATCCCCGAAACTCCAACAGGGAATCGGATAAATGGTCCACATAACCCCTTGAGATGGATGGTCCTCCTGCTTTCTGGATTTGTGAGCCCTCTACTCCTTGCACTTTTAAAGATAGTGCAGTTTTTCCTCGATCCAATGCTGGTCGAACCCTGCACTCAGATATGACACCTGAGATCTATCCTCCTCTTCAATGCATTCTTCTTTTCTTTATTCAGATCTGATGGCCCTCATGCTGTCGAGAATTTTGGATGGGATCCAACGATCAGAAATGCTTCTCGGGCCTTCGATCATTTTGTCAATGTTGTGTTGCCTTCGATCATTCGATCTTCCTGGACTTATCTTCTCTTTGCATGTTGAACATTGTTGCTGTACTCAAGCCATCATTATTGTCGTAATTTCCATCAATGACAAGCTTACACTGCCTGTAAAACATACCAAACATACTCTGCACTATCTCGTCTAATCTTATCGAGGTTTCTCTGCAGCTCCTTCCCAAAATACTTTTGGTGCCCGTCTGTTACATTCTTTCTGTATTCATGCCATCTTCATTGCCGTAATTTCCATCAATGACAAGCATATGCTACTTGTTAAACATTTCCAAAAAATTCCTTTTGGGTTGATGAATGCAAGAGCCACATTTTAGCAGGCCATGGATATAGCTTTCATCGGGGAGAAAGACAAGTTTGTGGTGATCTATATAGATGACATAGCAATCTTTTCCAGGTCAGATAAAGAACACTGCTATCACTTGAGGAAAGTTTTCTTGAAGTGTCAAAGGTTTGGCCTTTCCCTAAACCCCAAGAAATCTTTGTTTTCTATGAAAGACGGGAAGCTATTAGGCCATATAGTATCAGAAGAAGGAGTGAGGATTGATCCTAGCAGAGTGGAGGCAATTCGGATCCTGTCACTTCCCAGATCTAAAAAGAAAGTTCAGGCCTTTTTGGGGAAGATTAATTTTCTGAGGAGATTCGTCTCGAATTTCGCTGAGCTACTGAAACACATCACAGCCATGCTCAAGAAGGGAAATGAAGTGAAATGGACCTCTGAGCCTAGGGAATATTTTGTCCAAATAAAAAGGGCATTGACTGAAGCACCTGTGCTGATCGGCTCTGACTATTCCAAAGATTTCCTAATCTTCTCTTTCACTTCTTTTGATACAATAGTAGCGGTCTTGTTGTAGAAAAATGAGGAAGGGCGAGAGCGACCCATCGCCTTCTTCAGCAAGGCATTAAGAGTTGCAGAGGTCAGGTATGAAATCATGGAGAAACATGCCTATGCCTTAGTGAAAGCTCTCAAAGCTTTCAGAGTCTATGTCTTGCACTCAAAAGTGACCGCATACATTCCTTCAGCCTCTGTGAAGGACATCCTTATCCAGCCCGAAATTGACGGGAAGAGAAGTAAATGGATAGCCAAGATCCTGGAATTTGACTTGGAAATAAGGCCTACCAAATTGATCAAAGGTCAAGGCCTAGCCAAGATATTGGTTGAAGCCAATTGCCAAGATTTGGGGGTAAGTTTCATGCATGAATGCTCAGGAATTCAGCGGGGTCATCTTTCTGAAATGGACCCTCAAAGAGAGCCCCCATTGGCTCGATGTCCCTGGTATAAGGATGTCATATATTTCCTGCAAGAGTTGTGGCCCCCAGATAGCCTGCAAAGAAACAAAGCAAGAGCTCTGAAGCTCAAGGCAGTCAGGTACTACCTTATCGATCAAATTTTATACTAGGAAGACCCCCTGGGAGTGCTTTTAAAATGAATGGATCCACAAGAGGCCAACATGATCATGGTCAAATTTCACAGCGGCCTATGTGGAGGGAACCATTCCTAGAAGACCATAGCCCACAAAATTCTCAGAACTGGGTAATAATGGCCCACCTTGTTCACTGATGTCCATAGAGGGGTTAGAGCATGTATCACATGCTAAAGATTTTCAGGAAAGCAACAACTCAAGTCTCTGCCTTTACAACCTGTAGTTGTTTCGGGACCTTTCCAACAATGGGGCCTAGATTTTATTGGATAAATTCACCTTGCTTCTAGAGGGTAGCACAGATGGATCCTGACTACCATAGATTTATTTACTAAGTGGATTGAAGTTATCCCCACCAGGAGTGCTTCCCACAAGGTAATCATTGGGTTCTTGGAAGACCTCATCGTAAGGTTCAACTGCCCAAGGAGGATTGTTACTGATAACGCAGCCTCTTTCAAGGCTGAACCATTAGTCAAGTTCTATGAACAATTAAGGATCAAACTGATTCAATCCACCCCATACTATCCACAGGGCAATGGTTTTGTAGAGTCCTCCAACAAAAGCCTAATAAGGATCATCAAAAGATTACTAGAGGACAACGAAAGGCCTTGGAATTCAAAGCTGAAATTCACTCTATGGGCCGATCGAGTGACCACAAAGAGATCTATAGACATATCCCATTTCCAGTTAGTTTACGGAGCAGAAGCTGTCTTCCCTTCTCAGTTGGCCAGTCCTATAGAGAAATTCTTCCAGTATTATCAAGAAGAGCCCAATGACATGATCAGAAGAATTCATCAACTGATAGAAGTCCAACAGGCCAGAGAGCAGGTAATGATCAAGATTCAGGACCATCAATAGATGACCAAGCAGGTATTCGATATGAAGGCCAAGAAGGAGGGGTTCCAGATAGGAGACCTGGTGCTGAAATGGGATGCTCCTAAACAAGATAAGGGCAAGCGCGACAAATTTGAAGCCCTGTGGATCGGGCCCTTCAAAATATCTGAGGTTTTCTCAAATAACACATATCAGCTACAAGATTTGGAGGGTGAAGAAGTTTTCAACAGCCCAGTAAATGGGCATTTTCTGAAGAAATGTTTTGTCTGAGCCTTCGATGGCTCCTTTATTTGTAAATATTTTTCATTTGGTTCCTTGCTTATTTTTATTTTTATTTTTCGGCTTAATAAGTGACTCCATAGCCCAACAACAAGGCACTGAAACTACAAAATGAGTCCTTAGAGCATCACAGGAATGAATCTATCCCCCATGGATCCTAATGTTAGTAACATTTCTCATCCGAGGCACGAGAGTGTTCAGGTCTACAAGTGGCGCGAGAAGCGCCCAAGCGCAGCACGAAAAAAATCTCATTTTTTGTTTTCCAAGCAGGTAAGCGGGTAAAGATCATATTTTCAACGATCAGGATCCATCCATAGGAGCAGATCAGCGGTTGGCGGAAAATCTTGGCTAACGGAGTTGCGTTGAGGTTAGCGCAATGGATAGCGCCCATATTGTGTGCAGGGAAGGATAGAAGCCGTCCATCCAGAGGACGCGTGGCGCAAGATCTAGTCGTGTCGGTGTTTCGACATTCGGGAGTTTGAAGGGTGAAGGTTCCGTGTTGTCCTATATCTCGAAACCCTGAACCCCGAAAGCGTCGAAGGCTCCCAAATTTGGGCCCGCAGTATTATAGAGAAATCTCAGCAGTTCATCTTCAGGAGACACCTGACGCGCTATTAGGCTCCTTGTCATTTCTCTCATCGTGATTTCGAGGCGCAAGGTGCAGCATCATCGAAAGAGTTCAGAGCCGTCAGATCTAGAGGAACGCATGGAACCAGATTAAGTCGTCTTGGCATTTCGCTCATCGCAATTTCAAAAAATAGGGATCAGGCCCTTCCTATTCATGAACGTCAAAAGCACTTTTGAGAGTAAACACAGGGTCACAGCCCGTGGACACTGGGGAAAGAAAAGAGCTGCGCAAAAGGGGTCAAAGGCATCAGGTTTTAGTCACAGAGAGGCCCGTCATGACCTCTAGTTGCTATTGGAACTGACCTCGATCCTGGTCTTTGCTTGGAAGTAAATGAAGGCAAGAAGGGGTGGTTGAAACCTTTCATCATTCATAAAGTGTGAGGTATGGAGGGTCTGGAAAGCGGTCTCCTCGAGAGGGTCCTGTGTACCCATTTTTCTAGAAAAGCCATGTCGAGTTCTCGACTAGCTGGAGGAGGTCTACACACGCTAGCTCGACACTTAATGGCTCAGCTACTCCCCTTGCAGAAGCCACGAGCAGTTAAGGTGGTGTCTGACAAAGAATACCCGTCCGAATTTGGCCAAAGAGACACCAAGCCTTGGATGACTGAGCACGTCGTTGTTAGGCGAATTTTCTGAGTATATAGACTCAATCTTTGTATTTTGTAATCTATCGATGATAGAGCAAAGCTCCCGATGGTAAAGTTTTAACAACTATTCTAGATTTCTGGTTATGCATATGTATGTGAGATTTCTTGTTTTATGACAGACAATCTTTCTGACTTCATCTAATTTTCATCTCATACCGAGAGAGTTTGTGATCGATGGATTCGCATGAATTATTGCAATTATGTTATGATAAAGGATTTATTGTGGCATCACTGTATTCTCTGGTTTTCTGCGTTTGAATGTAAGAAGATCTTGCATTTAGATGCCTTCTTCTACAGTTTGTTAGAAACCTGATGTTTACGACAGACCTTTGCATCTCTCTGATACAAGTCTTCCTCCTACTCACCCTTAGTACAACTCATTGTCTGAAGTTATCTAAGACCTCACTTGCCCATGTATGCCTGGCCTAGTTTCGGATTTAGAACCACATCGTTTTGAGTTAAATTCCATTCGATCACCCCATTAAATAAATCGTGACATAAACTAATGGGCGTCAGGCTCTACTCCTGCTGCAATCCATGGGTGACTTCCATCGCCAACAGGACCAATGGAACTCTATAAGTTGATAAGATGTCAGATAGGCCAAAGATAAGAAACAACTTGCATTATACAACTTCTGTATAGCTTGGTGTGTGTTTTCCACTGAGATTCATAATGTTTTCAGACAATAGAAGTTGAAAGAGAAAGGAGATCCCACCCTAGTTATAACTGATCATAGGGTAATCGCTGAGTGAGGTGGTAGAGTGACAGAAAGGCGGTGGAGCTATGGAAATGACAAAAAGAAAGACGGTGAGGCAATTTAATTTATTTTGACAAAAGTTTGCATGTATGCAAGATTTACGATTATTGTTATTAAAAATATATCAATCATATATTTTTATTAAAAACTTAATATAATAAAATAATATATGCATTTGAATACACTGACATGGCTCCCTGATTCACTGACACTGCATAAAAAGTGTTATTATATGCAAAGAAGTGTTATTATATCCACTCACTGCAAAAATGTTAATATAACAAGGAAGCACATGTATCTATTCACTCAATACAAACATGATTTAATGAACGCATCACAGTTGTTTTGAAAATCTTAATAATTAAAGTGTTATTATATTCACTAACTACAAAAACAGACGTGAATTTAATTAATGCATCACAGTTGTTTTGAAGAGATTAATAATTAAAGTGTTATTATATTCACTCACTGCAGAAATGTTAATACAACAAGACATAAATGTTAATACAACAAGACAATCCATATATATTCACTCAATACAGACATGAATTTAATTAATGCATCACAATTATTTTGAAGAGATTAATAAATAATAGACTCAAAACTTAAGATTGACAAAAGATTTATGCAATAAAAGTTTCAATTTATTAGCCAATAGATTTGTAAATAAAAGCCATTAAATTATTATCAAATAATAACTATTTTAGTTTTCCTATTGACAACTTTGAGAATCACAAAAATATTTTTAGTCAATGGTAAATTAATGGAAGGTCAACTATCATAGATGGCTATAGTTTTGGCCTTTGACAGGGATTAATAAGTAGTTTTATATATGTGTGCAAAGAATGAAAATATCACTCACAATCCTTAAAATAATATATTCATACACATACAAGTTTAAACAATTAAACAAAATAATATAAGAAAAACATAATATAAATAAAATATATCAAAGTAATAATAAAAAATTGAAAACAATTCTAAAATAATATATTCATACACATAAAAATGTAAACAATTAAACAAAATATATTATAAAAATATAATATAATAATATGAATAAAATATATCAAATTAAAAAGTGAACTATTGGTATTAGACGTCCTGACATTTTTATCCCCTGGATACCACATCGAAATTTTGGCTCGATGTGCATAATGATATGAAGTGCGGCATTGCTCAGTGGCGGTGGCCCTGATTACTTGATAACTAATATACTTGATCAACATATTGGTAAATTTCGAAGGTGCAAGGTTGAGACCCTGGTGGTCCCGATCTCCCGGTAGGTGTATAGACAATATTTTCTTAAGCCTTTCTAATTTCCTTTGCTCCCACCCCTACGACCTACCTATGCCTCCGCATCACTCCTTGGAACAATATTCTATGCCTGAAACTACATTTGGAACAATATAAAATGTTGGAACAAATCCTATAGGAACTACAAGGGATGACACAACATATTATCAAGGAACATGCACAGATGTTGGAGAACAACTCATGGGAATAGCAGGGAAGGACAAGAAAACACTTCTAGGAACATTTCTCTTGTCATAACAAATGTTTATGCACATTTGGGAACATGTGCAAATGCTAGAACAATCTAATGGGAACACGATCTTATGTGGTAACATAACTTCTAGGAACACTTCCAAATACGATTGGTGTTGGTTCTACATAAGCAAAATCACACGCTGGACCTACCCCATCGAATTTTTATCTATACTTTGCTACTGGATCAATTGGGTATGGAGGTGTAAATAGATCACCATGGTTTGGGTAAGTTACAGTAATGCAAGATTTATAATAAATGGAACGATCAAGCTAGAAGTGGGTGATCAACAACAAACAAAAGTTTATTTACCTTGCAACAAATTTCAATTGGTGCAAGGTGTGTGTACCAATAGTCGGTTGCTATGGTGCTTTGAAATAATTAATGGAGCTTGATGCCCTGAGTTAGATTTTAAGTTTTCAATGCATGAAACAAAGAAAAATAATAATAGAAAGAAATATGATCCTATGACTCTACAATTAGAGAAAGGGTATGAAACTAGGGATTTCTGAGCCTCATTTCACAAAACTGGTAAAATATCTTGAAAGCATAAATTCATGGCCAAATAAAAAAAAATGATTTTCTTCCATGTGCATTGCTATGTGAAGGATTTCTTACCACATCCTCGCTTTTCTAAATACCTTGTCTCTTTATCTCTGAATACCTTGTCTATATATAAAAACCATGTAGTGGGATCTCTCACGACTCGATTTCGGTCCACCAGACACTCAAACCCATAATGATAGTTTGTATTGATAGTACTGATAGTTTTTCACAACTATCAAGGCTTCGTCACTCATGCAATGAATAGTTCATCTTAAAAACTAATCTTGTCATCTCTCTTGCAATGAATAACATCATCGATAGTATTGATAGTTCGTCACAAGAGCTAATCAGGTCGTCTCTCTTTCGATGAATCAAATCGTCGATAGTATTGATAGTTTGTCACAATTATTGAGGCTTCATCGCTCTTGCGATGAATTATCATTATCGTCAACGATACCTTATTGTTGAATAGTACATCGCAAAAACTACTCTGGTCGTCTCTCTTGTGATGAGTGACCTAGATCATCCCTCTAGTGACGATCTCCCTAGGTCATCATTCTTGCGACAACCTCCTATGTCCATCACTCTTGCGATGAGCTCCCTAGGTCATCATTCTTGCGATGACCTCTTCCAGCCATCACTCTTGCAACAACCACTATAGGTCGTCTCACTTGTGAAAACCTCCTAGGTTTGTCACTCTTGTGACAGTATCCCAGGTTCGTCGCACCTGCCACGGTATGTGAAGCGACTTTTTGGGGAACTAATATTCATCGCAATATCCCTGACATAACGTCGCAAGAGCATCAAAATGGTCATCACAAAATGACCCAAATTTACTAGTGCCATCATGTTGTAGTGAATTGTCAATATCTAATTAGAAATTGTATCTTCCTCCTCCCTCACCACATGATGAATTGAACTAACTCAATTCAATTGATTCAATAATGGGATCTAATACATCTTGATTTCCTTTTGGATCTACTCGAACTAGATTTACAATTGGAGGATGGAATGCGATTGGAATTGGATCTGCTTATTTTGGCTCTCAAAATTCAATAGGCTATGGTTCTCAATATAGAAGTGTTGCGAAATCCGTTACTGGATTAGGATTTGGAGAAATCATTGAAACCTGAGAAACTAGTTTTTTGTCTCAATATGGATATAAAACTAACGATATTTATTTTGTACCTGTTTTTCATGGTTTACCGTATGTGGTTTCTTCATGTGTTGATCCTGATTCACTTGTGGTTCTTCCCTTATCTGCGGGATATGATTAGCCTATAGTGAATGATCATCGATCTATGAAATATTTTGGATGGACGACTTTGACTTGGCTGGAAGTGGGGTGTCCCCGTGCCCTTTCTCATGTACCTTCTTCTAGGTTGGATTACTACCTAATCAGTGCACTTGAGATTTCTATTTTTTCATTATTTTGTAGAGAGATAGGTGGCGACTGCACTACTGCTCAAATTAGCAATTCTCATGTGATTTCTCGCTATGGATATTCAATGAATGGCTATGCTTCTCAAACTTAACCACTAGCCTATTCACTTCGATGATTTCACTTTATAGCAGTAGGTGCATGGATCCTACAATGTTTCCTGAGTGGAAGCCATTGAAGCATCTAAACAAGCATAAGAACCATAGTCATCATATTCATTTCTAGGCTAGATCCATATTTTCCCTCTTTCATGAATTGATCAATTACCGTTGTATCCTCCAACAAAAAATAAATCACTCATTTGGTGTTCTCGTTGCTATAATCTATTACGTTTCACATTACATACAATGGATTCTTCACACATCAATGGCAACGAAGTGACCATAAATTGATCATTTGGTCAGCTTCCCTCATTGGGGAAATGGAATGAATTCTTATGAACAATGCACTCTAGAATTTGGTGAGAAGCAATGATATGAAATCGATCATTTTCTTGTTATCTCCGATTGGGAAATGCATTTCATTTTGTTACGTACTTAGCACCCTTAGTAATTCGAAAACAAGAAGTGATGGAAAATTGATCATTCAACTTCATTGTTGTTGGAGAAATAACATGCATTCTTGTTATACAATGCACTCTATGATTCAATCACAAGAACCAATAAGAAATTGATCATTTCACCGAGAAAAAAGGTGAGAAAGGGTAGGATATGGGTGAAGCGGTAGGATTTGTAGGTAAAGAACAAGATAGGGCTTTGACAAGCTAGCAAGATAAGATATTTGAATGTGTTATAGACAATACCTTTGCAGACGTAAGATTCCACCCATTGCAATAATAGATACATCTAGAGAGCCTTACAGTGCATCTGCATCCCACAACTAAGGGTTATAAAACATATTCTTCAACAAGATCGATAACTATTGATGCTTAAAGTAAGTGATTCACTACGTCAAGGTGATAAGCTTGCTTATTTGTCTTCCTCGATGCTCTCTCTACTTCTGGTGCCCTTGACCTAGCTACTGGGTGAACCACTGAAACAATATTTTCTAAAGCCTTTCTACTTTCCTTTGCTCCCACCCCTACAACCTACCTATGCCTTTTCATCAATCCTTGGAACAATAGGCTATGCCTAAAACTACACTTGGAACACTATAAAATGTTGGATCAAAGCCTATAGGAACTACAGGGGATGACACAACATCTTATCTGGGAACACGCGCATATGTTGGAGAACAACTCTAGGAATAGTAGGGAAGGACAAAACAACACTTCTAGGAATGTTTCTCTTGTCAAAATAAATGTTTATGCACATTTAGGAACATGTGTAAATGCTAGAACAATCTAATGGGAACAAGAGCGTATGTGGTAACATCACTTCTAGGAACACTTCCAAATATGACTTGTGTTTGTTCTATATAAAATAAATCACATGTTGGACCTACCCCAACCAATTATTATCTATACTTTTCTACTTGATGTAATATTCTAGATATAAATAGTATGAAAAACATAAATAATTAGCTAGAAATGGCAGATAAACAATGATATAACGAGAAAAACACCACAATAATACAAATATAATACCATAATAACACCAAAAAGAGAACTTTGATTACTGAGAGAAATGTTCACTTGCCTCTTCGAGGGGGAAACCTCCAGCAGAGAAGATCTCTATTACAATAATATCCAATACAAAACTTCTCATACCCTCGACTCCTATTTATACTAAATATGTCTATCAAAAGAACAATATAGAGAAAGATCCTTCTAGAAGCGAAAGCTTCTATTAGGTATTCTTACATTTGACTTATTCTTCCTTAATTCTAGGCCTTATTAATATTGACCTTTATTACATCGAAATATATTAATTTACCTACAAGGTCGCTAACATGTCCCCCCACTTAAAAACAACCTTGTCCTCAAGGCTTGAGATGAGGAAATTGTTGTAGAATGTTAATTGGTTCCCAAGTGGCATCTGCTGGAGTTGTATCTTTCCACTAGACTAACACTTCTTTTATGGTTTTCTGATGTAGACAACGCTCAAGCTGGTCCAAAATTTCTTGTGGTTGTTGTTGTCGCAAGAGTTGGTTCTAAGTTGTAATAGAGCCAAGCCTTAGCACATTTTAAATGAAAAAATAAGTTATCACTCAGAACTTTATTTAGGTTGCGTGCAAGTAAATTCCGAGATAACCATGAACCACTTTTGATTATAAGTTGCCTCTTCCAACCCAAGAGGGATCTCTCGAATATATGTCACAATAGGATATCCAATAAGATTAACAACAGGCATATCTGTGGGTAACATAAACTTTTAAGGTTTTTAGGGTTGATGGGTTGGATCGGGAGGTAGTCCATTGGGCATGGGGTCAAATGTCAAGCAAATAACAAGAGTGTTTCGGCAATGGAAATCCATGGAGCAGAGGTGAGATATAAGAAGATGATTACAAATAGAAGGATTTATAAAAGTATGGCAGTAGAATAAAGAGAAAACATATCAATACACAAGGAGCACTTAGCGATGAGTGAATTCCAAGCACAAATCAATGGAAAGAGATGGTTGGGATAGAGCATCTAGCAAAGGATGAATTCTAAACCTTGACCTCTGCAAGAAACAACCTATAACCATTCTGCAACAGAGCATCTAACAGAGGATGAATTCTATTACAAAACAATTACAAATCGAGAAGAAAAGATAGATGGATTTATATTGAAACTAAGAAAACTCTGCAAGCAACATCACAAGAATCTCTGATATGGATAAAACGTGCTTCTACAATCTTTCATTAAACTAAAAATGAAAGCTATAGCCTAGGATTACTACTCTTGTCTCTTTCCTCCCCCTCCTATCCAATGTTACAAATATTCCTCATATAGGCCTTGAGGTCGAAAATCCTCCCAAAAAAATAGTTACAATCAATTCTTGAAACTAATGGCCATAGAAGATGAGCCAAATTGATGAGAAATGATGTTGTGGTTATGGTTTTGTATCTCTCGAATCGTGATATATGTGGATAAACTGAAAGAGGATTTTGTGTCTCTTTTTTTTCTGAGCAAAAACCTCTCTCAGTTCCCTGAGATTCATTTTCATTTTCCTCATATCTGCATTTTACAAACATGTGTCAAAACAGGAAAATATGAGATCCGAAAATTAGGGCTTGGAGATGGATTTTATTATCCCAATCTGTGACACCTGTAGGAAAACTGAGGGATGCTTTTTATATTCGATGTGTTAGTCACAAAACCTCTGACTGTTTCTCAAAAAGATCCTCTAGTAGCTCAGAATCATCCTTTGAAAATGATGACTCAACACAGTAAAAAACGCCACATTTCTGAAACAAACCTCATCTTGCGGGGGACTTTTGACTACCTTCCCAAGATCCAAATACAATTATGAAGACACCAATGGAAATATTAGGATTTGTATATGTCTATCGACTATTCGAACACATAAAATGGCCTCCCCAAGGCTAAGAAAAATGGTTTTTTTCACAAGGTCTTTTTTTTCATATGATTGGAGTCCCAATTTCGGGTTTTTGGGTTTCGGGGTTTTGGGTATCATGTCTTCAAGAGTTATGAAATGCAAGGAATCCTGAATCAAAAAATCATGATGGGATTAATTAGGCCATAATCATTTGTCTTAATCTCTTAATTAATCATGATTAGCAATTGGTCTTTAACCTTTCATGGATTTAAGTGTCGGGACTTCGATAATACTTGATGCGAGAAATCCTGAGTTGTGAAATTGTGATGGGATTGATTAACAGTTAAAACACTTTTAGCTTTGTGATTAAGCATGATTAAAACACAGGCTTTCGGGGTTTCGGAAATCACAAACTTGAAACTTAAAGCTTGAAGGCAAATCGAGTCACGAAATCACGATGAGACTTGTCAACATTAATATTTATTATTCTTTAATTAACCCGGCTTATCCTTTAATACTTTAGTGAATTCGGGGATCAGGGTTGTAGTTATTAAAATATCTACATCGGCCAAATTCCCGACGGCCAAAAACCTCGAACTCGTGAGATTTTTCTCCATGTGTCTTAATGCTCGATGTATGTGGTCGTTCAACTGCCAATGCTTCCATTCATTTTCCTTGTGACTCAAGGCTCGAACAGATGGTACATTTCTGGGACAGCTGTGGCATTTGGAGCTGATTTTGGTGTTATTTGACTGAAGATGACAGGTAGAGAACATTCAGTGATGCGCGTGACAGACAAATGGTCATTTTCTCACATCTACACTTTCGGTAGTTAAACACTATAAAATTTTTTCTCTCCTAAGTTACCGAAAGCCAAAATTTCAATATTTGTTACAACAGAGGCTCCATCTAGGGATGGTGCTTTCCTGCAAAGCACCAAGAACAGTAGACCACGTTCTTTCATCCATTGGGTGACCTAAAATCATCCTTATCAAACTATGAACTCTGTCGCTTGCACCTTTCCTAAACAAAAAAACGCTTATTCATTCATTGGGCTATGGAGTCGTAATAATTTAAAAAAAAAACATACTAGATTCCAAACTAAACCAAAAACATATTGAAAACCAAGATTGTACTCTAGTGCTCAAAGTCAAGCTTATTTATATACATCACCTACTCTAACTGATATCACTACTTTGTTAAAGTATAGGAAAACTTCCAAATCAACCAAGCGAGTATCCGACTAAAAAACTTAATTATACTTCCATCTTTGAGTAAAACAATGACAGGAGCAGCTGCAAATTTTAAAACATGCCCTGGGAGAAGGTACTAAAAATTTTGAAATTCGGACTTCAAGAAGTCGAAAATAAAAAATTCAGTGCCCCATATTGATCCAGGTGGATATTGGTGTCCACCCACCTATTCCACTTGGACCCACACCATCGTTTCTTTCAGTTTTTCAGTTTCCTTAATTGTAGCACAATTTACTATTTTTAGCAGTTCTCCGGGTCCTGAACTTCTGGAGTTGTTTTGAGGCCCTAAACTATGTTTTTTGGGCATGAATGGTCTGACGAATATGAGTCCATTCTGAACTCAATATTCACTGTCAACAGTGTAGTCCTCGGATAGATATTTCTAATGATGTATCATGTGTGTCAAATGAAGATAGTATGCCAAAGTTACAACCTTGGGAAATTCATGTACCAATTTACCCCAACGGGGCCCATGTTCTGGTGTTTCATCTCCTAGGGTTAGGCTTTTGGATGTTTAGGGTTTTCCATTGTTTCTCTGTAATATATAGGCCTTTGAGCCTCATTGTAACAGGCAGTTCAGAGGCCAGTATCTGCCACATCTCTTCTCAGAGATAAGCTACTAGCGCCCTAGCTAGTTTATTTCCATTCTGTCTGTAAGCATTTTTCAGTCATTTGTTATTAATGAAATGAAGTCTTATTTCCGCTACATATCTGCATTTATGTGTCTTTCTTTATTTCATTGTGTTCCTACATAAATCTGGATAAGTTCTATTAGAGAGTTCTTCTCGTTCTCGATCTTTCTTTGCATGTCCCCAACGAGGTCGAGGTATAAGGAGTTGGGGCTCGATCTGGTTGAACCTTTGCAAGATCAGTCTCACAAACCCCGATGACGACCCATGGGGGAAGAAAAGAAATATAATGGAGTAGGAGACCCTATCAAAATTTTTCTTGAGGAGGCCCTCGAGAAACAAAGGAACGTGATGATTGATAACTTTGCCCAGATTCTTCAATGGATTCCCACTAGTGGTGCATCGACATCCAACAACCACTCTGGAGGCGCCACTCCTTTTAAGGTACAAGTAAACTTTGACATTCCCATATTTGAGGGCCAAATAGATGCATATGCCATAGATATATGGTTGAATCTATTAGAAGGATATTCCTCGATTCATGAATTTTTCGATCGAGAAAGGATTATTTTCGCACTCCTCAAAGCCACCCCCCATGTCAAGGACTAGTGGGAAACCTACTCGGAGAAACAGGGCAAGGGGGAACCCTCTCTGTTCTCGGCCACACCCACTTGGAATTCTTTCTGAGATTCCCTCAAGGAACAATATTATTCCATGGGGAGCTATGAGGACAAATACATACAATGGACTACGCTGCGGCAGCAAAGGGACCAAGATGTGCATGAGATGATGAATCTGTTTCATACCCTACGCACAAAGTTGGGTATCAAAGATTCAAAGAAAAATTTGGTGTTAAATTACCATAGTTGTTTGCAAAAATACATTCAGAAGGAAATGGAGTTCCTCGACATCTCCTCGCTTGGTGTGACATACCGATATGCTTCCAAGATTGAGTATAAGTTTAAACAGAAAAAGTGAGACTTTGGGTCTGTGAATCAGAAGCAAGGGAAGGGTACCCCCAAACCACAGAAAAAAGGACCAAGCCAAGGTGAGGTGGCCTAGGATAACCCGCCAAATCCATAAGTAAATAACAATACCATGAAGCCAAAAAAGGACATGGGGAAGTGGTGTGAGTTCCATAAGAGCTCCACTCACAACACTAGTGAGTGTCGAGGCAAGCAGTCACTAGTAGCTGAGTTGAAGGCTTATGAATCAGATGCATGCTCCGACTATGAATCCAAACTTGAGAAGAGGAATGATAGGGGGAAGAATATTATCGATGCGGAGCCCAACACCACTGTTGCCACCATGAATATCTAGAAGGAGAAACTAGAAGATCCAGAGGAGGCAGAGCGTCTTTTCCATTCCAAGATGTGGGTAAAGGGTTCTCTGTTGCAGTTCATTATTGACAATGTGAGCTAAAGGAACCTTATCTCGGTAGAGGTCATTAAGAGACTGGGCTTGCCAACCAAAACACACCCACAACCATACACCATTGGGTGGTTGCACCAAGGACGGGACCTCCGCGTCAGCCAACAATGTCACCTTCCCTACAACATCAAGCCTTCATGGATGAGGTATTATGTGACATTGCTCCTCTTGATGTTTCTGATGTATTATTAGGCCAACCGTACTTGTGGAAGTGGCATGTTGTGTATGAGTCTAGGCCTCGTGCTGTTATTATCACCTTGGGTAATAAGCTGTACAGGATACCGGAGATAGCATCGCCTACCACCCTCTCTTTGGTTACTGCAAAACAATGCGGTAAGCTCATTTCCAAAACCAGGAAATTTGTTTTCCTTATGATCCTCCCTCAGGGAAAGAGGAAAACTATGGCCATGACCTCCAGATAGGGCCCCATTGCACGAAAACAACAGATGGATAAGGTCATGGAGGAGTATGAGGACATCTTCACCTCCCCCATAGGGGTGCCTCTACACTTCCAGGTCAAGCACCCCATCGATCTGACCCCAGGTGTGTTGCTACCCAATGGACCCATCTATCAGCACTCTGTTTTGGAGAATGACAAAATCAAGAGGCATATTCAAGAGATGTTGTAGAAAGTTCACATCCAACTAAGTTCATCACCCTGTGGGAGCCCGATCGTGTTGGTGCAGAAGAAGGATGGGACTTGGAGAATTTGCATTGACTATCGGGCACTGAACAAGATCACTGTTCGGAATAGGTACCTGATCCCACAGATTGATGATGTTCTGGACCAACTCAAGGGGGTGAAATATTTCAGAAAGATTGACTTGAAGTCGGGGTATCACCAAGTACCAATCGAGCCCTCTGATGTGTGGAAGATTTCCTTCAAATACAAGGAGGGCCTTTTCGAATGGTTGGTCATGCCATTTGGGTTGACAAATGCCCCTACAGCCTTCATGAGGCTAATGGATGACATCCTACGTCCATTCACCAACTCATTTTTAGTGGTGTACTTGGATGACATTCTAATCTTCAGCTAGACTTGGGAAGAGAACCTCCACCACATCCGACAGGTCCTCCAAACACTGCGACAACACAAGTTTTGTGCCAATTTGGAGAAATGCACTTTTGGCATGACCTAAGTTTAGTATCTGGGATACATTATTGATGAGCGGGGGGTGCATGTGGATCCATCAAAGATTCAAGTCATTTAGGCTTGGCCAGCCCCAACCACCCTAACAGAGCTCTGCAACTTTTTAGGTCTTGCCAATTTCTACCTTAGGTTTGTGTTGGGATTCTCTCATATCACTTGGCCCTTGAGTCAAGTCACCAAGGGAGGAGCTAAAGAAAAATTCTTTTGGTTCAAATCTCAACATAAGGCATTTGGGGAGTTGAAGCATCGCCTCTACTCTGCACCAATGCTCACATTACCAGCCTTGCAACAACCATTTGAGATCATGACAGATGCCTCTGACTATACCATTGGGGAAGTCCTTACTCAACATGGGAATCCAGTGACCTATCACAGTGAGACACTTTCCGACACAGTCCGGAAGTATCCCACTTATGACAAAGAAATTCATTCCATTGTGTAGGCTTGTCGACAATGGAAGCATTAAATTTTGGGAGAAGAAATGATCATCCACACAAACCACCGAATCCTGTAGTTCATATAGACAGAAGGGAAGTTGCAGAACGATCGCCATCAGAAGTGGTCCACATACCTGCAACAGTTTCATTTGAACATTAGGTACAAGAAAGGTAGCACCAATAATGTTGTAGACTACCTCAATCGACCACCCATCATGGCACTAACCACTGTGCTCAACTCTTGTGGGTAAGAGACTTCCGATTGGACGCTTCTCTACACAAGTGATCCAGAATTCAGCCATGCATACAATACACTTTTGGAGGGTAAGAAAGTTCACAATTTTCACCTCCAGGATTCCTTGCTTTGTCACCTGTGTTATTGGATAAATCCATGAGTGCGGACACAAATCGATCTCCCTAGATCCACCTGGATCTAGAACAAAACATGACATAATATACTGCTTTCCCTAGATCTAACTATTGAATTAAATTGGAAGTGAGAAGAAGATATGTACCTTGTAGTCACTTCCTTAATCTTTGTTGCTCCTGCTTTGCTCCAGTGCTCTCGTGTAGTCAAGATCAAAACAACACAAACCAACCAAAGTGAAAGAAAATAATATATCCAATAGATAATCTATACATATGATCAAGGAATTATATAATAAAGTAGATCTCACTTTATGGGAAAGAAATATATCACTGTATCATATTAAATGTGAAAGAGAGATTACAACCATTGCCTTGATGTCGTAGGGTCCCTTCCTACTGTCCTTCGTTCCCCACACACTTCTTGCTCCAAAGATTCTGAAAACCATAGATCTGATAGCTACTCACAATCTATCTTGACAAAGCAAATCTCAAAGCCACACTAAGCAAGCTAATAATTCCAAGCCAAAGAACCACAACCAAGAACCAAGCTACCAAAAGATAAGAACCCCTTCTCCATGAGAGCTCCTCTCCTTTTATAAATTGAAGAGGACAAGGTGAGGAGGTTAGGATGATCCCACTAAATCATGAAAGAGATTAATATCCAAACCGTTCGGATGCCACCTCACCATAGAAGCTTCCCCTTCTAGAAGATTCGAGAAACCGTACGTTTTTCCCACGTGATGGAATGTTCGCACCCTAGCTATAGAGCAACCTGCGAACTATTTGCACCCTGGCTATAGTGCAACCTGCGAGAATTTATCATTCTCGCACCCTGCCTATATAGCAACTTGCGAACATTCCTTTTTATAAAGTTTTTACATAGGAAAATGCAACTTTTTCCTCAGGAAAAGTTCTTCTTCCTTCTCTCTTCAGGAACTCAGGCCACTGTGACCCCTCTAAAAGCAATAGATAGGTTTATATCATTAACGATCATAGGGATGATGAAAATAATGTGTAACAGAGAGCCCCCCAAAGTATGAAGTTAGAACAGAGTGATAGCTGAAATACTTTGTCGAGTGTGTGTAGGGAACAAG
>JZKD02S1675588.1:226556-258133 GCA_000966675.3 Picea glauca
CCCTTCTCCATGAGAGCTCCTCTCCTTTTATAAATTGAAGAGGATAAGGTGAGGAGGTTAGGATGATCCCACTAAATCATGAAAGCGAGTAAGATCCAAACCGTTCGGATGCCACTTCACCATAGAAGCTTCCCCTTCTAGAAGATTTGAGAAACCGTACGTTTTTCCCACGTGCTGGAATGTTCGCACCCTAGCTATAGAGCAACCTGTGAATTATTCGCACCCTGGCTATAGTGCAACCTGCGAGAATTTATCATTATCGCACCCTACCTATATAGCAACCTGCGAACATTCCTTTTTATAAAGTTTTTACATAGGAAAATGCAACTTTTTCCTCAGGAAAAGTTCTTCTTCCTTCTCTCTTCAAGAACTTAGGCCACTGTGACCCCTCTAAAATAAATAGATAGGTTTACATCATTAATGATCATAGGGATGACGAAAATAATGTGTAACAACCTGGGACACCTTTGTGTTCCTTCAAGAGAGCGTGCCAAGATGAGTTGGGAGGCGCACTACAGTCGGTTTGCTGGGCATTTCGGGGTCGAGAAAACCATGGCAGTACTGCAAAAGTATTTCTATTGGCCAAACCTTCATCAGGATGTCAAGAAGTACATGAAGTCCTGCACTTCTTGCGCCATTGCCAAACCAACCATCAAGAAGCAAGGCCTCTATACTCCACGTCCTACCCCCAATCAACCTTGGGAATCCATCTCTATGGATTACATGTTGGGCCTTCCCTCTACTAATCATGGAAATGACTGTTTTTTTGTGTTCGTTGACCGATTCTCGAAGATGTCCATTATGTTGGCATGAAAGAAGAATATCACAGCAGAATCCACTGCTAAACTCTTCTTTGAATGAGTGTGGGTACACTTTGGGATCCCACAGTCTATCATCTCATATCAGGACAACAGGTTCCTCATTACATTTTGGTCCAGCCTCTGGTCGATGCTGGATGCCAAGCTCACCAAGTCCACAACTTTCCATCTGCAAACTGATGGCCAGACAGAGGTCGTCAACCAGATGATTGTACACATTCTGCACATGTACAACTCAAAGCATCCACACACATGGGATGAGATCCTACCTTATGTACAACACAGCTACAACCGAGCTCTCCATAGCTCAACCAGCCACAACCCCTTTCATGTGGGCTTGGGATTCCAGCCACTATGTCCCATTGACGTAGCCATGCCATTTGCATCTACTCAGGTAGATTTATCCCATGTCCAGTCTAAGGCTGACAAGGCAAACAAATATATTGAGAAGATTCAACACATTCGCCAACAAGTTCATGACATCTTGGATAGAGCCAATGCTAAGTACAAGCATCGAAATGATCAACATCGGGTGCCACACAACTTCTAGGTGGGTGACAAAGTGTGGCTACATTTGCAAAAGGAGCACCTCGCTTGACCCTACCACAAGATTCGCCCACTCCGATATCGATCATACACCATCACCAAGGCTATAGGGGACAATGCCTTTGAGCTTGGCATTCCACCATTCCTTGGTTTTCACCTAGTGTTCAATGTGGACTTCCTTCGGCCCTAGTTTCCACCTCTACTAGACACATCCAACATGGAAGAACAACTCACACCAAAAGAGTTAACCCCAGATTGCATGGAACAAGCCACAACTGATTGAATTATGGACACATAGATCAAGAACACACGCCAACAAAGGATCCAGCTATATCGAGTTGTCAAAGCAGACCAACTCCTTCACCAGGGAAAGTGGCTCACCAGGGACCAAGTTCAACAAAAGTTTCCTCATCTCATGGAGGAACTCAACGCAATGGGGACCATTTATTCCTAAGGGGGGAGGACTGATCCAGGTGGATATTGGTGGCCACCCGCCTATTCCACTTGGACCCTCACCATCATTTCTTTCAGTTTTTCAGTTTCCTTAATTGTAACAAAGTTTACTATTTTTAGCAGTTCTTCGGGTCCTGAACTTCTGGAGATGTTTTGAGGCCCTAAACGATGTTTTTTGGGCATGAATGGTCCAACAAATATGAGTTAATTCCAGACTCAATATTTTCTATCAATAGTGTAGTCCGGATAGATATTTCTAACGATGTATCATGTCCATCAAACAGAGATAATATGCCAAAGTTACGACCCTGGGAAATTGATGTACCAATTTACCCCAACGGGGCCCATATTCTGGTGTTTGATCTCCTAGGGTTAGGTTTTTGGATGTTTAGGGTTTTCCATTGCTTCTTAGTAATATATAGGCCTTCGAGCCTCATTGTAACAGGTTTTTCAGAGGCTAGTAGCCGCCACATATCTTCTCATAGATAAGCTACCAGTGCCCTAGCTAGTTTATTTCCATTATGTCTGTAAGCATTTTTCAGTCATTTGTTATTAATGAAATGAAGTCTTATTTCCGTTGCATATCTTTGTTTATGTGTATTTATGTATTTCATTGTGTTCCTACATAAATATGGATCACATATTGACTCCATATTAATTGCTACTGGATCATAAAAGTCACATAGAAATACCTCATTTTGTTGTTGTTCCAACTGACTGAAATGTTGTTGATGGCTGCCTTTACTAATCTGAATGTTAAATGTGGACTGCTCAATATTTGTTGGGGAAACACACATGATCAATTGTTGATTTGAACCTGTCTTCTCTCTTTCATCATATCCTTGTAATCTGAATTCATCACTATGATATGCTAGCCTATTACAACTGACATTTTTTAAGAGAGAAGAAGAGCAATGTTCTTCATTTCCTACATTACTGTCTTGATAATAATCAAATGAAAAACGAGTCTGAAAATATGCATCATCGAAAAATTTCTGATCACCCTCTCCAACAATGATATCTTTAGATGATGTATCAAAGTTTAAAGGATCTTCTATGGACTCTTGAAAAACAGATTCATATCTATTTTCAATCATAGCATTCATACTTTTTTGATCATATCTTAGTTGATAAATAGGATTTGATGAAATTTCAATAGACAACAAATCTTTAAAATCCTCTTCATCATCACTATATTTATCGAATACTGGAAAATCAGAATAAAATCTTGAAGGTTTCTGCATTGAAAAATCAACAATTTGATCTTGAAACAGATTTCGAAAAATATCATTGTCTTCTTCATCATCAATAGCCTTTACATCAAAATATAAATCATTCTCGAACACCAAACATTCTTTAGGATGGTTAAACATGACAACCACCTCTTTTTCATGAAACAAAACAGAGTCTACAAGATCTTCAAGACTATGTGGATGATGTAGATCTGTGTAAGCAGGGGTTGCAACATGATCGTTCAGGAGAAGATCTATCTCTTCTTCTGTTAAAGGAGAAGGTGGTCTGTGCAATTTCTGTATCAAGCAACTATTGTCTTCTTTCTCTTCTGCAGGTTGACCATGATGCTGAAAATATTCTTCTTGAATGTGATCACAAGAGCTATCATATCCTACTTTTTTATCAGCCAACTCTTCTTCATACTGATTATCTTCATCGACTTGAGAAATTTATGATATTTCTTCCTCCTCTTCAAGAAGATGTGTTTGATCTGTTTGTCTTATGAATTTTATATTACAACAATCTTCAAAAAGTATTTCAGCTAAATAGATTCTTTTACAATGTTGATGAAAAAGTATGTGAAAATACTTCAATGAAAGAATAGTGGAATGAGGAAAAGATTTATACCAGAGTCTAGCATCTCTTTCCAACGAAAACATAAATAGTTTCATGAGGACATCTTCATGATGTATATTTAATTCATCCATGATCTTGTGAAATTCAAACAAGTGTTGAGAGGGATTGTCGTCTGCATGTTCTCCAAATTTAGGAAGGACATCTTCCCAAACTTTAATGTCTGGAACAGTGTTTGGAAAAAAATAAAATTTGTAAAGTCTAGAGGAGCAAACCTTGCAGTAATCCAAGCAGCGAATGATATATACATTTTGAGACCAATGGAGTCGCTAGTGAATCATGTAGAGTATTTGAACCAAGGAATCACCAGGTGAATGATCACAACCAATTGAATGCCTATCCCTTGTTCACCATCAAGGAATAGATCTAAACTTTTTTCGTATCCTGGGGAAGATATATTTGTTCCTCCGTTCCCTGGCAATGATGCCAGAAAATGTTGTCGCAAGAGTTGGTTCTAGGCTTTAATAGAGCCAAGCCTTAGCACATTTTAAATCAAAAAATAAGTTATCACTCATAACTTTATTTGGGTTGCATGCAGGTAAATTCTGAGATAACCACGAACCACTTTTGATTATAAGTTGCCCCTTCCAACCCTAGAGGGATATCTCGAATATATGTCCGATAGGATATCCAATAAGCTTAACAATGGGAAGATATGTGGGTAGCAGAAAGTTTTAAGGTTTTTAGGGTTGATGGGTTGGACCAGGAGGTAGTCCATTGGGCATGGAGTCAAATGATCAAGAAAATAGAAAGAGTGTTTCAGCAATGGAAATCCATGGAGTAGAGGCGAGATAGAAGCTTATTACAAAGAGAAGGATTTATAAAAGTATGGCAGCAGAATAAAGAGAAAACATATCAATACACAAGGAGCACTTAGCAATGAGTGAATTCCAAGCACAAATCAGTGGAAAGAGATGGTTGGGACAGAGCATCTAGAAAAGGATGAATTTTGAACCTTGACCTCTACAAGAAACAACCTATAATCATTATGCAAGAAATCATCTAACAGAGGATGAATTCTATTACAAAATAGTTACAAATTGAGAAGAAAAGATAGATGGAGTGATATTGAAACTAAGAAAATGGACAAGCTTTGCAAGCAACATCACAAGAATCTCTTATATGGATAAAACATGCTTCTGCAATCTTTCATTAAAATGAAAATGAGAGATACAACCCAAGAGTACTACTCCTATCTCTTTCCTGTCCCTCCTATCGAATGTTACAAATATGCCTCATATAGGTCTTGAGGTAGAAAATCCTCCCAAAAAAATAGTTACAATCAATTCTTGAAACTAACGGCCATAAATGATGGGCCAAACTGCACAGAAATGAGACTTCGGTTATAGTTTTGTATCTCTCGAATCATGATAGATGTGCATAAACTAAAAGAGGATTTTTTGTCTCTTTTGTTTCTGAGAAAAAACCTCTCTCAGTTCCCTGAGATCCATCTTCATTTTCTTCATATCTGCATTTTACAAACATGTGTCAAAACAGGAAAATATGAGATCCAAAAATTAGGGCTCGGAGATGAATTGTATTCTCCCAATATGTGACACCTGTAGGAAACCTGAGAGAGGATTTTTATCTTCAATGTGTTAGGCACAAAAACCTCTGACCATTTCTCAAAAATATCCTCTAGTCGCTAAGAATCATCATTTGAAAATGATGACTCCACACAATAAAAAATGACACATTTCTGAAAACAAACCTCATCTTGCGGGAGAATTTTGACTGCCTTCCCAAGCTCCAAATTAAATTATGAAGGCACCACTGGAAATATTAGGATCTATATATGTCTATCGACTATTCGAACACAGAAAATGGCCTCCCCAAGGCTGAGAAAAATGGTTTTTTTCCCAAGGCCATTTTTTGCATATGACAGGAGTCCCAATTTTGGGTTTTCGAGTTTCGGGGTTATGACATGCAAGGAATCCTGAATTGCAAAATCACAATGGGATTAATTAGGTGATAATAATTTGTCTTAATCTCTTAATTAATCATTATTAATAATTAATCTTTAACCTTTTGTGGATTTAAGTGTCGGGACTTCGATAATACTTGATGCGAGAAATCCCAAATCGCGAAATTGCGATGGGATTGATTAACAGTTAAAACACTTTTAGCTTTGTGATTAAGCACAATTAAAACACAGGCTTTCGGATTTTCATAAATCGCAAACTTGAAACTTAAATAATGAAGGCAGCTCGAGTCACGAAATCACGATGAGACTTGTCAACATTAATATTTCTTATTCTTTAATTAACCCAGCTTATCCTTTAATACTTTAGTGAATTCGAGGATCAGGGCTGTAGTTATTAAAATATCTACATCGTCCAAATCCCCAACGACCAAAAAACATGAACTCATGAGATTTTTGTCTAGGTGGCTTAATGCTCAGTGTATGTGGTCATTCAACTGCCAATGCTTCCATTCATTTTCCTTGTGACTCAAGGCTCGAACAGATGGTACATTTCTTTGATTTTCACATTAATGTTGTCTTTGGATTTTTCATGAGTTGGCTTGTGACTATTGTACTGCTGTGGCATTTGGAGTTGTTTTCAGTGTTATTTGACTAAAGATGACAGGTAGAGAACATTCAGTGATGCACGTGACAGTTGAATGGTTTTTTTCTCACATCTACACTTTCAATAGTTAACCACTATAAAAAAAATTGTCACCTAAGTTACCGAAAGCCAAAATTTCAATATTTGTTACAACAGTTGTAGCCAAATTGAGCCTTCTTCATCCAACTCGGGAAGGCTGGTTTGATTTTGGAACTTAGTTACAATCACCTTCTTTAAGCAGGAAATATGAAAAACATGATGGAGCTTAGAATGATTGGGCAAAGATAACTGATAGGAAACTTGTCCCACACTCTTGAGAACGATATAAGGACCATAAAATTTGGGCGCCAATTTCTGACAATGGTCAGCCTTGAGGGAATTTTTCTTGTAAGGTTGCAGTTGAAGAAACACATGATCTCATTCTACAAATTGATGTTCAGAGCAACCTTTATCTTCTTGTTTCTTCATGCGATTCTGGGCCATGACCAAATTCTCTTTGAGGGTACGGAAAACATCCTCTCAAATTGTAAGCGTTTGGTCGACCACCTAGACCTTCAAGACACCTGGAAAGTATGAGAGAACTGGAAGGGATTTTGTCCATATACCACTTCAAAAGGAGTCATGCAGGTAGTTCTATGGTAAGAAGTGCTGTACCATAATTCAACTAGTGGTAACCATTGATCCCACTGATTTTTCCTTTCTAATTCAAAACACCTCAAATATGTTTCCAAACACTTGTTGACAACTTCAGTTTTGTAGATTTTAACCTTGTACAATATTTACTGCAAAGAGATTTTCAGTAAAAGAACATAAAAGATACAATGGAAAATACAAACATTACATAGAGATTTTTCCCCTGGAAACCCAAATCAGGAAAACCAACATATTCTATATTCATTCATTGTGCTACATTGTTTACAATACAATATACATGTAGGATCCAACGACATCCAAAAACCTAACCCAATGAATTGGATTAATCAACAACCCTAATTCCTTAACTGGAAATATAAAATTGTTAGGGACCTAACCCCTCACATAGGTAGAATAATATATTTCAATGTAATAAAGGTCAACATTAATAAGGCCTAGCAATAAGGAAGAACAAGTCAAATGTAAGAAGGCCTAATATAAGCTTCTGCTTCTAGAACGATCTTCCTCTAGATGGTTATTTTGATAGACATATTTAGTATAAATAGGAGTCGAGGGTATGAGAACTGTGGTCTTGGATATTATTGTAGTCGAGCTCTACTCTGCTAGAGGTTTCCCCCTAGAAGAAGCAAGTGAACATTGCTCTCAGTAATCAAAGTGATCTTTCTAATGTTATTCTGATATTATTTTGGTGTTATTGTGGTGTTGTTCTGGCTATATTGTTGTTTATCTTGCATTTCTATCATTTTATTTATGTTTTGCATACTTTTTATATTTGGAATATTACAAGTGGTATTAGAGCACTTTCCTCGACATAAAACTGTGGGTTAATTTTTTTCAAGGTAGAGACATATTCCGACGTCTTTAAGCTAAATAGATATGTCGTTACGTGCATAAACACACAGTTGAGGGATTCATACACATAGGAAATACATGTTGTACTTAAGCGCACATATGTTGGCCACGCTTGTAACCCCTGTTGGTAACCCTTTGAGTGGTAGTGCATCAGAAAACACCTATATATGGATCGGCCTTGATTTCCTGAAGCCCTCTTTAGATAAATCGATTGGCCACTGAACTGCTATAGTTCCACCGAGAACAACACTCGGGAAGATACTCTCTAGTACCTGGGTACTCAGGTAGTACGAATAAGGGCACAGTCTAGCCTCCTTAGTTGGTGCGCTAAGATATTGGGTCGAGTACTACTATTGGACCTCACATGTATATCAGAGAGCTATAGCACAGGGAAAACCCTTGTCTGTAGAACCCTTGAATACCTAACCCTTGGGGATCGAAACAACAAATAAAACAGACAAGATCTATTGCCACACAACTGTGTTTGAGTTGCTGAATCACTACACATTTCTTCCATTTGGGAATTTCATCACTATAGTATTCTTTAGACCAGAGTATAAGTTTGGAAATTTTTGCACCATTATTTGAGACCTATTCCATTGGATTTATCTCTTTGCCCTTATCATATTCATACCTATCATTTTTCAACAAAAATTTTGACCCCACCCACCGCTTTTCAGTTCCCTCATCATCATGGCCCATACCCGTAGCCAAGACTTGGAAGCTCGCTTCAATACATTGCAATCTAATTTCACAGAGACCCAAAAAGAAGTGAGATAGATCAGTGCCAATATTTCCTCCATCAATAAAACATGCATTCCCCCATCGTCGCCTCAATCGCGAAACTCAAAGAAAACCTCAAACAAGACATGACTGCCCAGCTTGAATCTATCACTTCGATGATCTTCCCCAAGATGCATATCCCTATAGATCCCCCTTTATCTGACCCACCTTTGCATACTGAAGCAAAAACTTCCTCTCAGTCCCATCACTTTCAGCATGACCTACGTCTTCCATGGGTGGATGTGACCAAATTTGATGGCTCGGATCCCACTGGTTGGGTAACTCAAATGGAACATTATTTCTCTTTGTACGACATTATAGATGACTTGGATAAAATCTGGTATGGTGTTCTCCTAGATCAAGAATGTTGGCAATGGTGGCAATGGAGAAAAAATGCCCATCAAGGGTATGTTTCTTGGACACACTTTGTGGAAGAGATTTATGAATGATTTGACACTAACACCAACCATTTAGGTTGTTTGACAAATTTGAAACAGTGTAAGAATTTATAGATACTTTTGAGCGAATGGATTTTCATATAGAGGGCATGTATGATGCTTTTTTCCAAAAAAACATTATCAGTGGCATCAAGGGTGAGATTCGTGCCCATGTCCTCATGGATTGGCCTCAGAGTTGGGTGGAGGCTACTAAATGAGCTAAGGAATCACAACAAGTTGTCTCTTCTCAAAACCATAAACCTTCCTTTATTCCTCGCACTAAACCAGTAAATCCTACTCCTCCTTCTACTCCATTAAATATCCAAAAATTGACCAGGGCCGAAATGGATGAACGCCAACTCAAAGGCCTTTGTTATAATTGTGATGACAAATATTTTTCGGGACACAAGTGTAAAGAACAAAATATTTTTATGGCCATCTTAGAGGATGTTTCAGAAGAGGATGTTGAAGCTCCCATTGTGTCTGAGTCATCTGAACCCACCGACATTTCCCCTCCCTCAGACCCTCCTGAAGTAGAACCAGTCATTTCCCTAAATTCTCTCATTGGCCTCTCTGCTTCCCAAACCCTCAAACTAATTGGCTACATCAAGCATAGGAAGGTCATCATTCTTGTTGATAGTGGAAGCACCCATAATTTAATTCATCGCTACATTGCCCAAGAAACTAATTGTTATATCTGTGCAATCAATAGTTTCCAAATCATGATTGTGAATGGCAGGTTCATGAAATGTGGATGGTGTTGTGAAAATATGTGTCTCCAAATTGGTGACTACCACCTAAAATCTCATATGTTTTCTATCGACATGGGATTTTGTCACATTGTGTTGGGTGTAGACTGGATAAGGACTTTGGGTCCCATTCTCATGGATTTTAATGAATTAACCATGCAATTTGACCAGAAGGGCCAGCAATATAAGTTCCAAGGCATCAACGTCGGTTTCCCTGAGATCATTAGTTCCCATCACATGGAAAAGCTACTCAAAAAATGTCATTCGTTTGTTATTTCCCAAATCCATACCATACAAGAAATTGAGACACCCTTTATGCCACAGGACCTCCAATCCATCATCTCTAAACATCAAGTGGTTTTTTCCACTCCCTAGGGACTCCCTCCTTCCCGTGGCGTTCATGATCATTCCATTCCCCTTGTTCCAGGAATCCTTCCTCCCAATATCCATCCCTATCATCTCCCCTTTTCCCTAGTACGAGATCCTACTCTTCTTTGGTGGTCATAGTCATGAAGAAAGAAGCTTATTGGCGCATGTGTCCTGATTTCCGCGCTCTCAACAAACTCACCATTAAAGACAAATTTCACATTCCTCTCATTGATGACCTCTTGGATGAATTGAGTGGTGCCCATTTCTTTACTAAACTTGATCTTCATTCTGGATACCACCAGATACGTATGAAAGAGGAAGACATTCCTAAGACTGCCTTTATAAATCATGAGGGCCACTATGAGTTTTTGGTCATGCCCTTTGGTTTGTGTAATGCTCCTTCCACTTTCCAATGCCTCATGAATCATGTCTTACATCCTTTTCTCCACCATTTTGTCTTAGTTTTCTTTGATGATATCCTCATCTATAGAAAAACTTGGACATGCCATCTTGCTCATGTGGATCAAGTTCTCCATCTACTCTCTTAGCACCAAATTTTCCTGAAACAATCTAAATGTGCTTTTGGCACCTCATAAGTCGAATACTTGGGTAATGTTTTTGGCAAGAATGATTTCAAGGTGGATCCTAAAAATATTGAAGCTATGCAAGACTAGCCTCACCCAAATACTCTCAAAATATTGCATGTATTTTTGGGCTTAACGGGTTATTATCGCAAGTTTGTTAAGAACTATGGAAAGATTGTGTCCCCTCTCACTGCACTCCTTAAAAAGAATTATTTCACCTAGACACCAACACGTGCTCAGGATTTTCAAACCTTGAAGATGGCCATGTGCACCACTCCAGTCCTGGCACTTCCTGATTTCACAAAGACCTTTTTCCTGGAATGTGATGCTTCAGGAAAAGGAATTGGCGTTATCCTTATGCAAGAAGGTCGGCCTTTGGCCTTTAACAACAAACAACCGTCTGAAATAAATTTGGGCAAATCAATCTATGAAAAGGAAATGGTGTCTATTTTTCATGCCGTTGATCTTTAGCACCCTTATCTATTGGGGAAACACTTCCAAATTAAGACAGATCATCAAAGCCTCAAGTATTTTTTGGAATAACGCATTTCCTCCCCAGAGCAACAAAAATGGGTTACTAAGATCTTTGTATATGATTATGAGATCATTTATAAGAAGGGAAAAGACAATGTGGTTGTGGATGCACTTTCCCAAAAATATGAAGATGAAGGGTCCCTTTTTTCTCTCTCCTTCATTGTACCATATTGGCTCCAAGCCATTCTCCAAGAATGGATACACGGTCCCAAAAGTTTGCATCTGATACAACAATTGCGGTCCAATTCTCCAGTTTTCCTAGGGTACTCTTGGCTCCATGATGAGATTCGATACAAAGGTCATTTGTATTTAATTAAACAGTCAAAACTTAAATCCAAGGTACTTTCTGAGCTTCATGCTACACCCACAACTGGGCACTCAGGGTTTACCAAAACCTATGACAGGTTCAAACGTTCTTTCTTCTGGGAGGGTATGAAACATGATTTTCATAATTTTGTGGCTAAATGTGATGTGTGTCAATGCAACAAGGGAGAAACAATCAAATCTCCTGGCACACTACAACCGCTTCCGATTCCACCTGCTATTTGGTGGGATATCTCTATGGATTTTATTGTAGGCTTACCTAAATATGGCAATAAATCAGTCATCATGGTGGTTGTTGATCACCTTTCCAAGTATGCTCATTTATGTGTTATTCAACACCCATTTACAACATCCATTGTGGCTCAAAGTTTCATGGATCGGGTCTTCAAGCTTCATGGCATGTCACATTCTATTGTTTCTGAGTGCGACCCAACTTTCACCAACATTTTTTTGCAAGAACTGTTCAATATATAAGGCACCCAATTGCATCTCAGCACAACTTATCATCCTCAGAATGATGGTCAAATTGAAGTTGTCAACAAGTTTTTGGAAACATATTTGAGGTGTTTTTCATCGGAAAAGAGAAATCAGTGGGATCAATGGTTTTCACTAGTTGAATGGTGGTACAACACATCATACCACAACTACCTGCATGACTCCTTTTGGAGAAATATATGGAAAAAATCCACCTTTAGTTCTCTCATATTTACCAGGTGTCTCGAAGGTCCAGGCAGTGGAACAAACACTTATCGTTCGAGAGGCTATTCTCCGTACCCTCAAAGAGAATTTGTTCATGGCCCAGAATAGCATGAAGCAACAAGTAGATCAAGGTCGCTTTAAAAATCTATTTTCGGAATGGGATTAGGTGTTTATTCGATTGCAACCTTACAAGCAAAATTCCCTCAAGGATGACCATTGTTAGAAACTAGCACCCAAATTTTGTGGTCCTTATACCGTTCTCAAGCATGTGGGACATGTGGCTTATTAGTTAGCTTTTCCCAGTCATTCTAAGCTACATCCTGTTTTTCATGTTTCATGCTTAAAGAAGGTGATTGGAACTAAGTGCAAAACTCAAACCAACCTTCCCGAGTTGGATGAAGAAGGCTCCATTTGGCTACAACCAGAAGCAGTTTTGGACCAGCGTGAGCATCGCCTGCATCAGCAAACCATCACAGAAGTGTTGGTGCAGTGGAAAGATACAACCTCAACAGATACCACTTGGGAGCCAACTACCATTCTGCAACAATTTCCACATCTCAAGCCTTGAGGACAAGGATGTTTTTAAGGGTGAGGACATGTTAGGGACCTAACCCCTCACATAGGTAGAATAATATATTCAGATGTAATAAAGGTCAATATTAATAAGGCCTACCAATAAGGAAGAATAAGTCGAATGTAAGAAGACCTAATAGAATCTTTTGCTTCTATAAGGATCTTCCTTTAGATGGTTCTTTTGATAAACATATTTAGTATAAATAGGAGTCGAGGGTATGAGAACTGTGGTCTTGGATATTATTGTAATAAAGCTCTGCTCTGCTGGAGGTTGCCCCCTCAAAGAGGCAAGTGAACATTGCTCTGAGTAATCAAAGTGCTCTTTCTGGTGTTATTCTGATATCATTTTGGTGTTATTGTGGTGTTGTTCTGGTTATATTGTTGTTTAGTTGCCATTTCTACCATTTTATTTCCCAATATTTTCCCACTTGTTGTTTTCTTTTCATACAAGGGGTTATAGGGTTACATAGTCAACAATCCAGGGCAACAATGCCCATGGATCCTCTACACTAAGAGAAATTCTCAGTGCTCATAGATTTTGTTAATGAATCTAGAACATTATTCAAAGTGTCCACCTTCATCAACAATACTTTTTTTTCTTCAATCATGTCTCTCACAAAGTGATATTGAATATCAATATGATTTGTATTTGAATGATAAGTCGGGTTCTTCGCCAGAAAAATTTCCCTTTGACTGTCACAATATATCCTTACTGCTTGTTGTACCAACCCAATACCTGAAAAAAATCTTTGTAACCATACTGCTTCCTTACTTGCATGAGTGGCTGCCATGTATTCAGCTTCCTTAGTTGAAAGTGCCACTAGAATCTATCTTTTTCTCATCCAACTTATTTCTCCTTCAAATAGGTTAAACACATACCCACTTGTAGATCTCCTATGATCCAGATCTCCAGTCCAGTCTACATCCACAAATCCATGTATATCCACCACACTGTCCAATCTTTATCTTGATTCATAGCATAATCCATAGATAGCAGTGCCACGCAAATACCTGAAAATGATTTTGATTGCTATCCAATGCTCCTTCCCTGGTTTTGACATATACATTCTCAAAACTCCCACTGCATGTGCAATGTACAATCTAGTACAAACCGTTGCATACATGAAAATGCCAACTGCACTCGCATATGGAACATGAGACATGTCCCACTCCACTTCCTATGTCTTGGGACACTGATCCATAGATAACTTTACCCCAACAAGAATAGGAACCTTGACCAGTTTACATTCTTTCATATTAAACCTCTGCAATATTGTCTCAACATATTTTCTCTGATTTAACCAGAGTTTCCTCTTTTTCCGATCTCTTTTAATTTCCATGCCCAAAATGAAATTTGAAGCACCGAGATCCTTCATGTCAAATTTAGAGGACAACTAATTTTTCACATCTTGGATAATCTCCTTGTTGTTTCCTATCAGCAACATGTCATCCACATACAAGACCAAATAAATCAAATAATCACCAATTAATTTAAAATACACACAATGATCCTCTTTGCTTCTTGTGAAGCCAAGTCCGAGCATATAAGTATCAATTTTTTATACCACATCCTTGGTGATTGTTTTAAACCATATAGGGACTTTTTCAACTTGCATACCAACTCCTTCTTTCCCTTCACAACATAACCTTATGGTTGCTTCATATAGATTTCTTCTTCCAGATCCCCATGTAGGAATGTTGTCTTCACATCCATCTATTCTACCTCAAAATCAAATGGAGCAACAACATATAACATAAATCTTATATAGGTTAACTTGGCAATAGGATAAACAATCTCACCAAAATCAATTCCCTTAGTTACCTGGGAATAACCTTTTTCTACTAAATGAGCTTTGTATTTATCCACTTTTCCTTCTGCATTAATCTTCTTTTTAAATACCCATTTGTTGCCAATAGGATTTATTCCAGTCAGAAACTCCACTAGATCCCAAGCCTCATTCTTATCCAAAGTTGTCATTTCCTCATCCATGGCCCTTTTCCAGAGATTTCCATCCTCTTAATCCATTGCCTCCTTGACATTTCTAGGATCATCATCAGTAATAGACAAACAAAAATTTGAATGAAAATCAAATGGAGTATACCTTTCTGGTAGCATTCTTTCTTGAACCGATCTCCTCAATATTGAAGTATGAGGATCTTCTTCTTCTGATTCCTATTCTTCTGTAGAGTCTAATTCATCATCCTTTAAATCAAACTCCATTTTCTTCATTTCTTCCTTACTTGGTAGGACTTCCTATTTAACAACATCCTTCATTTCTATAAATACCACATCTCGGCTATACACTACCTTCTTAGTTTTTTATTTCCAAAGCTCATAACCTTTGAAACCATATTTGTATCCAATAAAGATACAATTTTCAGCCTTCTTATCTAGCTTACTCCTATTTTCCTTTGGAACATGAACATATGCATCACAACCAAATACCTTGAGATGTGTGAGAGAAGGTTCCTTGCCAGTCCATATCTCTTGTGGAGTCTTGTCATCCAATGTTGATGAGGGTGATCCATTGACTAGGTAACATGCAGTATCCACTACCTCTGCCCAGAATTCTTTCCCTAACCCGACACCACTGAGGATACACCTTGTGTTGTCCATCAATGTCCTATTCATCCTTTCTACAACTCCATTATTCTAAGGTGTATATGGAGTAGTCTTATGCCTTTCTATATCGCACTTCTTACAGAATTATTCAAATTCATTCCCGCATAACTCTCCACCATTATCTATCCTCAACACCTTAATTATTTTCTCTATTTGATTCTCAACAAGAGCCTTAAACTATTTAAACCTGTCCAAGACTTCGGATTTATTCCTGAGGAAATATATCCAAGTATTCCTTGAGAATTCATCTATAAATGAGACATAGTACACAAATTTTCCCAATGATGGGACCGACACAGTTCCAAAAACATCACTCTGAACTAGTTTTAAAATTCCTTTTTCCCTCGTTGCACTAGAGGGGAATCTTAGTCGATTGTGCTTCCCATATAGACAATGTTCACAGAAACCAAAATCTAGAGAGCAGTTAGAAATTCCTTCAACCATACCTTTACTATGTAGTAGTCGAAGACCCTTTATGCCCCATTATTTGATGCCACATCATAACCTTTTCTCCAAAGACTGTAGGATTTATTTCTTCTTCAAATCCAATAGCAGGAACACTGTAACTATTACACCCATCACTAATAGCGCTTCCTTGAAACTTATACAGAGTTATGAACCTAACTCCCTTCAAAAACACCATTCCTCCTCGAACCATCCTATAGGTTTCCTTTTCAAATATTGTTTTTACCCCTGCATCGTCCATTTTTATTATATAAATCAAATTTCTAGCCAAACCTAGGATGTGCAGAACACCAGGCAGTGTTCTAATCCTTCCATCTATGAGTCTCAACTTGAATTTTCCTCATCCTATGATTCTGGTTGTAGAATCATCACCTAAGAAAACATTACCTCCATCATACCTTTCATATTTGCAGAACCACTCCCTATGGGGACTCATATGAAAGGATGCACCAGATTCAACCAACCATGCCTCATGATCTACATGTGTGCTTGAAGAAGCCAAGTACACATCCCCTCCTTCCTTGGAGGTCTTTTCTTCTATAGAAGGAGATTCTCCAGATCCCTTCGTTTTCTCAACTTTATATCTACATTGCTTCTGGTAGTGCCCTTATTTTCCACATCCCCAACATACCTTTACAAACTTTCCAGGAGATTTAGATCTACCCTTAGACTTAGATCTCCCACTTGAGAACTTAGATCTATTTATTTCCTAGAAATATCCTCTTGCAAATAATGCACCTATGCTTTGTCCTTGCATATTCTTCCGTCTCATCTCCTCCAACAACAAGGATAAGACCACTTCATCAAACTTCAAGGAAGTTGTATTACTACCTATGGCCACAACCAAACTATCCCATGAGTCTGGTAAAGACCATAGTAAACTTTTACATTTATCTTCATCTAAAATATTAATCTCAATAAATACTAACTGACTTACCACAATATTGAAGGCATTCAAATGCTCTTCCACTGAGTCTCCATCTCTCATCCTCGGGTTATACAACTTGTTTCTCAGGAATAGTTTATTTACTAGGGAATTAGACTGATACAACTTCCCCAACTTGTCCCATAAATCCTTGGTTGTAGCTTCCTTTGACACATTTAGTAACACTAAATCTGAGAGACACAGTCAGATTGTGCTCTTTGCCTTCTGATCCAACTTTTTCCAATCATCTACTGAAGTTCCTGTAGGTGCAATATCTGGATCTACCACGATCCACTAATCTCTTTCCACCAACAGATCTTCCATATTGAGCTTCCACAGCTCAAAACTTTTCCCATTAAACTTCTCGATCTCCATCTTCGAATTACGTGCCATTTCTTTTCACCTAAAAAATCAATACCATAGATCTCCCACTGTAACAAGGCTTATCATAGTCTTGAGCCAAACCCTTGACCACAAAGGAGTCCCCCTAAAGCCAACAAAGCTATGATACCAAATGTAGATTTGAACCTTGTACAATATTTACTGCAAATAGATTTTCAGTAAAAGAACAAAAAAGATACAATGGAAAATACAAACATTACAAAAAGATTTTTCCCCTAAAAACCCAAACCAGGAAAACCAACATATTTTATATTCATTCATTGTGCTACATTGTTTACAATAAAATATACATATAGGAGCCATCCGCATCCAAAAACCTAACCCAATGACTTGGATTAGTCAAAAACCCTAATTCCTTAACCGGAAATAGAAAACCATTGGAAAAGAAACCATGTGTCGAAAAACCACCTAAATATGTGACATGTTTCCCAAGGCAGAATTTTTTTTCTCGGGGGCGCTACCCCCAAACCCCCGCGTGGGGGGATTCACCCTCCTGCACGCCCGATGAAATGAAGACACTACTACTTATGCAAATAATATACCACATACCCAACAAGTTTGACCATCATTATGGGGATGATAAGCTGTGCTGAGATGCAATTGGGTGCCTTGTAGCTTGAACAGTTCTTGCCAAAAATTGTTGTCAAAAGTTGGGTCATGATCATAAACAATAGAATGAGGCATGCCATGAATCTTGAAGACTCATCCATGAAAATTTGATCCATAGTGGAGGTTGCAAATGGGTGTTGAAGAGTAAATAAATGAACATACTTGGAAAGACAATCAACTACCACCATGATGACTGATTTATTTCCCGATTTAGGTAAGTCTACAATAAAATCCATAGAGATATTTCGTCAAATAGCAGAGGGAATCCAAAGCGGTTGTAGTTTGCCATGAGATTTGATTGTTTCTCCTTTGTTGCGTTGAAAAACATCAGATTCAACCACAAAATTGTGAACGTCCTGTTTCATACCATCCCAGAAAAAAGAATGTTTGACCCCGTCATAGGTTTTGGTACACCTGGAGTGCCCAACGGTGGGTGTAGCATGTAGCTCAGAAAGTACCATGGATTTAATTTTTGACTGATTACTTAAATACAAACAACCTTTTTATTGAATCTCATCATTGAGCCAAAAGTACCCTGGGGAGACTAGAGAATTGGCCTACAATTGTTATATCAAATGCAAACTTTTGGGATCGTGTAGCCATTCCTGGCAAACAACTTGGAGCCAATTTGGGACAATGAAGGAGAGAGAAAAGGGACCCTTCATCTTCATATTTTCTAGAAATTGCATTAACAACCACATTGTATTTTCCTTTCTTGTAAATGATCTCATAATCATATCCAAAGAGCTTAGTCACCCACTTCTGTTGCTCTGGGGAGGAAAGATGTTGTTCCAGAAAATACTTGAGGTTTTGATGATCTGTCTTAATTTGGAAGTGTTTCCCCAATATATAAGGGCGCAAAATATCCGTGGCATGCAGAATAGCCAACATTTCCTTTTCATAGATTGATTTTCCCAAATGTCACTCTGACAATTGTTTGCTGGTAAAGGCCAAAGGCCGACCCTCTTGCATAAGGATTGGGCCAATTCCTTTCCCAGAAGCATCACATTCCAGGAAAAAGGTATTTATGAAATTAGGAAGGGCCAGGAATGGAGTGGTGGACATGGCCATATTGAAGGTTTGAAAATCCTGAGCAACTGTTGGAGTCCAAGTGAAACAATTCTTTTCAATCAGAGCAATGAGAGGTACCGCAATTTTTCCATTATTCTTAACAAACTTGCGATAATAACATGTTAAACCCAGAAATCCACACAAGCTTTTGAGAGTATTTGGGTGAGGCCAATCTTGCATAGCTTCAATATTTTTAGGATCCACACGGACATTGTCCTTGCCAACAAGATGACCCAAGTACTTGACTTCCGAGGCACCAAAAGCACATTTACATTGTTTTGGAAAAGTTGGTGCTAAAAGAGTAGATGGAGAACTCGATAGACATGAGAAAGATGGGATGTCCAAGTTTTACTATATATGAGGATATCATCAAAGAAAACTAAGAAAAAATGACGGAGAAAAGGATGAAAGACATGATTCATGAGGGTTTAGAAAGTGGAAGGAGAATTACAAAAGCCAAAGGGCATGACCAAAAACTCATAGTGGCCCTCATGAGTTCTAAATGTAGTCTTAGGAATGTCTCCCTTGTTCATATGGATTTGGTGGTAGACAAAACGAAGATCAAGTTTAGTAAAGAACTGGATGCCACTCAATTCATCCAAGAGGTCATCAATGACATGAATGGGAAATTTGTCTTTAATGGTGAGTTTGTTGAGGACACAAAATTTAGGACACATGTGCCAAGAACCTTATTTATTAAGGACCATGACCACAGGAGAAGAGTAGGGGCTCATACTAGGGAAGATAACACCTGCATTGAGAAATTCTTAAACAATTTTCTCAATTTCATTTTTTTGGGAAAATGGATGACAATAGGGACGAATATTGGGAGGAAGGATTCCTGGGACAAGTGGAATGGAATGATCATGAAAACCACGGGAAATAGGGAGTCCCTGGAAAGTGGAAAAAACCACTTTATGTTTAGAGAGGATGTATTGGAGGTCTGGCGGCGCAGAGGGTGTCTCAGTGGCTTGTATGGAATGGAGTTGGGAAATAATGCTAGAATGACCTTTTTTGAGCAGGTTTTCCATGCGATTGGAACTGATGATCTTCGAGGAATCGACGATGATTCCTTGGAACTTATATTTTTGGCCTTCCTAGTCAAATTGCATGGTTAATTACTTAAAATACATGAGAATGGGACCGAAAGTCCTGATTGATTCTGCACCCAACACAATGTCACAACCTCCCATGTCGATAGAAAACATATGATATTTCGTGTGGTACTCGCCAATTTGGAGACACAAATTTTCACAACGACCTCCACATTTCATGCACCCGCCATTGGAATTCATGATTTGAAAATGATTGACAACACGGATATAACAATTAGTTTCTTTTGCAATGCGGCGATGAATAAAATTATGGGTGATTCCATTATCAACAAGAATGATGAGCTTCCTATGCTTAATGTAACCAATTATCTTGAGGGTTTGGGAAGCGGAGAAGCCAATGAGATCATTTAGGGAAATGACCGGTTCTACTTCGGGAGGGTCTGAGGGAGGGTTCATGTCAGTGGGTTCAGATGACAGAGACACAAGGGGATCCTCAACATCATCTTCTGAAACATCCTCTGAGATGGCCATAAAAATATTTTTTTCCTTACACTTGTTCCCAGGAAAATATTTGTCATCAAAATTATAACAAAGGCCTTTGAGTTGGCATTCAACCATTTCGTCCCTGGTAAATTTATGGATCTTTAGTGGAGTAGAAGGAGGAGTGGGAGTGACTAGTTTAGTGCAATGAATAAAGGAGGGTTTTCGGTTTTGAGAAGAGATAAAATGTTGTTCTTCCTTATCTCTTTTAGTAGTGTCCACCCAACTCTGAGGATGATACATGAGGACATGGGCACAAATCTCATCCTTGAGGTTGCTGATAAAACAGTCTCAGAAAAAACCATCAGACATTCCCTCTGTATGGAAATCCAATTGTTCAAAAGAGGCCATAAAGTCTTCCACTGTGCCAAATTGTTTCAACTTGGTCAAACGAACTAAATGGTTGGTGTTAGTGTCAAAGAATTCATAAATCTCTTCCACTAAGTGTGTCCAAGCCACATACCCTTGGCGGGAATTATTTCTCCATTACCACCATTGTCAACATTCTTGATCTAGATGGAGTAAACCATAATGGAGTTTGGCCAACTCATCCGTAATGCCATACAATGAGAAATAATGTTTCATTTGAGTTACCCACATAATGGGATTCAAACCATCAAATTTGGTCACATCCACACACAGAAGGCATAGGTCATGCTGCAAGTGAGTGATGGGGCTGGAAATTCTGAGAATGAGAGGAAGTTTCACCTTTAGTTTGCAAAGGTGGGTCATATGAGGGAAGATCTACAAGGATATGAAGCTTGGTGCATATCATCTTAGTGACAGATTCAATCTGGTTAGCAAGGTCTTGTGTGAGGTCCTCTATTTTTGCATTGATGGAGGAATGCATATTTTTATTGACGATGGCAATATTGGCACTGATTTGTCTCACTTCTTGTTGGGTTTCTGTGAAATTAGAGTGCAAGGAATTGAAGCGAGCTTCCAAGTCTTGGTTACGAGTGTGGGCCATGATGAAGTGGGAACATGAAAAGGGGCGGGTGGGAACACATAAAAAATGGGTTATGGGTGAAGTGTTTCACAACGATCAGGGCGACGAGTTGAATCCAATGGGGTAAAGCCCAAATAAGGGTGTTGGAAGGGGGTCGGGTCCACGAGAATTTTTTTGCTGAAAAATGATAGGTATGACTACGATAAGGGAAAAGAGAGAAATCCAATGGGATATTTCTCAAATAATGGTGCAACCATCATCCAGAATTATTTTTTTGTACTCCTGTGGAGTTATACTCCGATCTGAAGAATATTGCAGTGATGAAATTCCCAAATGCTTAACAAGAAGAAATGTGTAGTAATTTCACAATCATAATGCAAGAGACATAGTTGCACGACAATAGATCTTGTTTGTTAGGTTTTTTTTCCATCCTAAGTGTTAGGGTATTCAACGGTTCTATAGAAAAAGGTTTTCCTTGTGCTATATCTCTCTAATATACGTGCGGGGTCCAATAATAGTACTTGAACCAATATCTGAGGGCACCAACTAAGGAGGCTAGATCGTGCCCTTAGCCGTACTACCCAACTACCTAGGTACTAGAGAGTATCTTCTCAAGTGATGTTTGCAGTGGCACTATAGCAGTTAGGTGGTCGATCGATTTATCTATGGAGGGCTTCAGGAGATCTAGGCCGATCCATATATAGGTGTTGTCTGATGCGCTACCACTTGAAGGGGTACCAACATGGGTTACAAGAGTGGCCAATAGATGTGCGCTTAAGTACCACTTGTATTTCCTGCGTGTATGAATCCCCAACCATGGGTTTATGCGCATAACGACAGATATGTGTAGCTTAAAGACGTTGGAATACGTCTCTACCCTGGAAAAAAAAATTGACCCACAATTTTCTACCGAGGAAGGTGCTCTGATACACACTTGTAATATTCAAGATATAAAATAGTATGCAGAACAAAAATAATTAGCTAGAAATGGAAGATAAACAATTATATAACCAGAACAACACCACAATAATACCAAGATAATACTAGAATAACACCAAAAAGAGCACTTTGATTACTGAGAGCAATGTTCACTTGCCTCTTAGAGGGGGAAACCTCCAATAGAGCAAAGCTCTATTACAATAATATCCAAGACAAAACTTCTCATACCCTCGACTCTTATTTATACTAAATATGTCTATCAAAAGAACATTCTAGAGAAAGATCCTTCTAGAAGCGGAATCTTCTATTAGGTATTCTTACATTTGACTTATTCTTCCTTA
This sequence comes from Picea glauca, assembly GCA_000966675.3. Classification (NCBI taxonomy): domain Eukaryota; kingdom Viridiplantae; phylum Streptophyta; class Pinopsida; order Pinales; family Pinaceae; genus Picea; species Picea glauca. Next base: position 249,284 of record JZKD02S1675588.1, read on the forward strand.
TTGCTAGGCCTTATTAATATTGACCTTTATTACATGGAAATATATTATTCTACTTACATGAGGGGTTATGTACCTAACACTTGATCAATTGGGTATGGAGGTGTAAATTGATCACCATGGGTTGGGTAAGTCACAATAATGCAATATTTATAATAAATGGAATGATCAAGTTAGAAGTGGGCAATCAACAACAAACAAAATTTTAGTTACCTCGCAACAAATTTCAATCGGTGCAAGGTGCATGTACCAATAGTTTGTTTCTATGGTGCGTTGAAAGAATTAATGGAGCTTGATGCCCCGATTTTCAATGCATGAAACAAAGAAAAATAATAATAGAGATAAATACGATCTTATAACTCTACAATCAGAGAGAGGGTATGAAAATAAGGCTTTCTGGGCCTCATTTCACAATACTGGTAAAATATCTTGAAAGCATAAATTCATGGCCAAGGAAAAAAAAATGATTTTCTTCCATGTGCATTGCTATGTGACGGATTGCTTACCACATCCTCGCTTTTCTAAATAGATTTTCTGTGTATCTCTGAATACCTCATCTATATATAAAAACCATGCAGTGGGAGATCTCACGACTCGATTTCAGTCCACCAGACACCCAAGCCCCTACTGAACACATAGAGGAAAGTTAGAAAATACCTCTTTACAATAAATCCAAAATTACTTTGATAGGGACTTGCTTCAACATGCCAAAACTCGAGAGAGCGGATGAAAATTAAAGACGCAGTAACCAACCTTGAGATAGTTGAAGAAAATAAAAGATAGAACGACGACAAATGCGGAAAATGATGGATCAAACTATGAGGGTGCTACCTTGAATGAGTAGACCTGCAACACAAACCTGTTGGATCAAACTACCAGGATCATTAAGTGTTGTTGTTGGTATAGTTAGCTCTCTTGTTTAATAGGATCAACCCATCCATTCTCGTACATCCGATGATTAAAGTAGACTGAGTTATCGATACATTGCTTCATTAAATGTGTTTGAGCACTAAACATAGCTCACACAATGCTCATTTATTTAATGCCTTTTCATACGATGTACATAGTTAAGTGTCATTAAGTATCAGAATAAATCTTGGATCAAACTACGAGGATCATTAAGTGTGGTCGTTACTATAATTAGCTGCAACACAGACATGTTGGATTAAAATATGAGGATTATTAAGTCCATTAATACTAAACATTGAATGATGTGAAGCTTTCCATAAGACCTCAAATATATTAGCCAACTAGATTTTGGAAAAACAAATTCTTTTATACAAATTTTTAGTGAGAGGCAAATCAAACACACTCAAATGACAAATCCAATACTATATGGCAAGGATAATAAGTATAGAGAGGGACAAAAAAAAACTTGAAGCACACAAACTTGAAACATGAATTAATAATGATTAACAATAAGGTTAAAATCATACATGTAGTGGCTTATTATTATTATTATTTGGTTAAAGTTATGCTTAACTCAAAGTTAAAATATTTAAATCTTTATAGTGACCCTTTTTAATTATTGTTTGGACAAAGTTTTTAAAAATATTCACTTTACAGGGTTCAATTTTTTTTTCAATTTATTCATTGTAGATACATCTATTATACACCAATCTAATCCTCATATTGTAGATGGGCCTACTTAAAAAAACACATTTCAAACTCATCCAGAGGCATCTCCTTAAAAAAAACATATTTCAAATTTATGTAGAAATTACATTAAAAATGGAATAGGTTGAATTTGTAACAACCAAACCTGCTTTTTAAGAAAAATGCGGTTGAATCTACGCTTTTTCACATGATGGAAATTTTGTGTTCTTTAGAACCTTACCTCAAAGGCTTTGTGCCATTATCAATGAACCCAAATGTCCATATTTTTTCACATGATCGACATTCTATGTATTTTAAAACCTTAAAACCTTCTCCTAGTTTTCCCCTATTTTCGATGGCTTTGTGTAAACATTGGAATTTTTGAACACATATCATGGTGAAATCACCATTTTTTGTTGTTTAAATTGCAATTTTGAATGTGTATCTGGATTCACCGCCACTAGAATTATAGAGACTCAATCACCCAAATCTGAAGTTCCAACAATTTTTAACCTGATTTCAAGAAAAAATGATGATTCAAAACTCCAAAAAATCAAACATTTAAACTACATTATTTTCAATAAACCCATATGCTAAAAAAAATCAATAAAAATTCTAGATTAACCAAAAATTAATTCCAATTAGAACAAACAAAATATAAAATACTACATAAATAAACTGCTCCATTAAAAATTTACAAGCAAGATGCCCTCCAATAACCTCTCATGTGAAAAGTTGGTAAAAACCCCCAAGGTGTGATTTAACCCTCCATTTAATGTGCACAAGAAATGGGATAACCACTCACTTTCAAAGTTAGTAAAAGCCCCCTAAGGGGTGCAATTTAATGTGGCACAAGATGTGGCATGTTGTACGAAAAGTGGTACCCATCCCATCAAAGAAGAACATTGGCAAAGCCCAATTCCAAGGAGCCTTTGCACAAATTGGGCAAGATCTAGTTGAATAATCACTTTCTAGGGAATGCTCCTCCACACTCACACACACACACACATGGGTGCACATACAAGATCTTAACCAAACCATATCCTTTCTCTCGGTGGAATAATAGGTGGTGTCTGTTATCATTTTCGTTCAGTTTTCCTTTCTTGGCACTTAGCTAATTTGATCCAGATCGATCTCCATCCATCCATCCAAGAAAAAAAGATGGCAGGTTCTACTGTTGCTACCCCAATCCTGAAGAACGAGCTGGACATAGTGATACCCACTATCGAGAACTTGGATTTTATTGAAATGTGGCGGCCATTCTTTGAGCCCTATCACCTCATCATTTTGAAGGATGGATATCCATAGAAGACCATCAAAGTACCCGAGGACATCAATTACGAACTCTATAAAAGAAACTATATCAACAAGATCCTCAACCCCAAGGCCTCTTGTATCTCCTTCAAGGACAGTGTTTTTCGTTGCTTCGGCTACATGGTCTCCAAGAAGAAATTTATCTTCACAATTGATGATGATTTATTTGTTTCCAAGGATCCCTCTGGAAACGACATCAATGCTCTCCACCATCACATTATGAATTTTCTTCCCCCCTCAAATCCATTGTTTTTCAATACATTGTATGATCCATACAGAGAGGGCCCAGATTTTGTCTGTGGGTACCCCTTCAGCCTTCAACATGGAACACCCACTGTAGTTTCTCATGACCTCTGGATGAATATTCCATACTATGATGCTCCCACTCAGCTTGTTAAGCCTTTGGAACACAACACCATGTATGTTGATGTAGTTTTGACAATTCAAAAAGGTACACTTTTGCCCATGTGTGGGATGAATTTGGCCTTCAATAAGGACTTGATTGGCCATGCAATGTATTTTGGCTTGATGGGTGATGGCCAACCAATTGGTCGCTATCACGATATGTGGAAAGGAGGGTGTGTCAAGGTGATCTGTAACCACTTGGGATTCGGAGTGAAGACAGGGCTACCATACATTTGGAATAACAAGGCAAATAACCCTTTTTTTAACTTGAAGAAAGAGTACAAGGGGATGTTTTGGCAAGAGTACATCATTCCATTTTTCCAATCTGCTACACTTCCAAAGGAATGTACCTCTGTCCAACAATTCTACATTGAGTTGTCAAAGCAAGTAAGGGAGAAAATTGGGATAATATATCCATATTTCCAAAAGTTGGCAGATGCCATGGTCACTTGGATTGAGGCTTGGGATGATATCAATCACACTGCCGATCTTGCTGGAGAATTCGAAGTAATTTCCAATGAACCAATGAAGGAATCCACTAAGTAGCAAGGATATGTCGCATGAATTACTTTTTGTCAGATATGAAGTTCATATTAATTTTCGTTGTTGAATAGTTTTATTTAGATAGATGATAGTAGGGATGTTACCCATGATTTTGGTCATCATGATCATGTATTGATGATGGTGTACTCAGGCTCTTCATAAGAACATTCTCTTGAGAAAAGTTACTTTCATCTCTTCCAGAAAACTCATTTTTGAAGAAGGTTCACAGGCTGCTAGTATATTAGGGTGCGAGAATGCCTAATTCTCGCAGGCTACCTTAAGCCAGGGTGCGAACTTCTCGCACTGTGTCGAATAGTTAGGGTGCAAACTCTTCCTAAAGCATGGAAAAAGATGAATTCTTGATGTTTCTAGAAGGTAATCTTCTAGAAGGATGGGTTGGCATTCGAATGGTTATCCTTGTATTGGATTCCCAGATATTGTGGGATCATTCTTATCCAAGTAACTATCTCATTCTCTCCTATATATTGAGGGAATTCTCATGGAAAAGGTTAAGCAAGATTCATTGGAGAATTGGTGAAAGAATTGTGTGAAGGACTTAGCTTGAACAAAAGCTTGAAGACTCCAGCAAGTCTATCAAGAGGATTTGATATTCTTCATACAATGATTGAGAAAATGTGTGTGTTGAAGCCAAGAGCCATCGAAAGAAAGCTTGCGACATCAAGGCTATCAAGTTGTAATCTTTACTTTCCATTAATATGATACAGTGGCATGTTCCTTTCCCATAAAGCTATTTCCATTTTATTGTGTAATTCCTTGATCATACACATAGGTTGACAGTTGAATGTATTGTGCTATCTTCACTTTGGTTGGTTTGTGTTGTCTTGGTCTTGACCTCATGAGAGCGCTGGAGCGAAGAGGGAGCAACAAAAACCCTAGGAAGCGATAATAAGGTATGTTATTCATTCCTTTCTCCTATTTAATTCAATGGTCAAAACTTAGGGAAAGAGTCATGTCCTGTCCTATTTTGTTCTAGATCCAGGTGGATCTAGGGAGATCTGTTAGTGTCCGCACCTACCGATTAATCTGATAACAAAATTGGTGACTCCACTAGGGATCATCCCATTTTCTTTGTGGCTTTTGGTGTTTTTCTGTGTCCATTTTCTCTTGTTCTACTTTTCTCCTTTCCTATCAATCTCTGAGTCTTTAGGATATCCTGATAGATCCTCTGGGTCCAGAGGCCTTTTCAAATTTTGCTTCATTTTCGAAAAATTTGACTATGTTCAGAGGTTCTCGCACTGCACTTCATTATAGCCTGCGAGCATCTATAGAGTTCGCACTCTGTCTTTAAGCTCAGTGTGAGGTTCTCACACCCTACTCAAGGGTCACCTGTGAGAATCAATGATTCTTACACTGTGTAACACTCTCAGCCTGCGAACTCATTTTTTCAAAATTTTGGATGTGAGTTTTTTCATTTTGAATTGCCCAAGTCAGTTTAGGTGCTTCAAAAGAGTTTCTTGGACTATTGATTGGTGTCTTTCTTGTCTTCATTTTCATGCATGAACAGTCTTAGGATTTCAAGGCTCCTCTTGTCATTTCTGTCTTGACTTTCATTTCTTGACTTTTCTTGGCATAGCCATATTCTCTGATTTTAGAATCTAAGTGTGCTTGATTGGTTAAGGACCGATGATCGGTTGAAAGTTGAGTTTATTGGCCTTTTTCATTTTCTTATTGTTTCAAAGGTCACTTTTCTTATGCAATTGAAAAGACTATATTGGTTTTCTTTTTATTTTTGTTTTCATTGAAAGAGTGGATTGGGTTACTATCATTGCTTGTTCATTGGTTTTTTATTTTTTGTACTCTCATTAGCATGGTGAGGGTCCTTTTTGAAAAGTGAACAACGTTTTTCTTTCAAAAAATCTTTTTTGTCTTCGAAAACACTGAAAATCAAATTGTTGAAATTATTGAAAAAGAAGCAATAGAGAATTGTTATTTGATGCATGATTTGTTGCATTTGCATTTTAAAGGAAATTTTGCATTGTAGTTCACGGTTGATCTGGAAAATTTTCTCTTTCCCTCCCATACATAAGATTCATTGAACGAAAAGTGATATATTTCATTCTCATCCATGCATTTTTGGGTCAGAGTCAGACTACATAAGTTTCATCCCCGTTTCCTTTGAGTAAACAACAACTCTTAATAACACTGCGTAATCATAAAATTTACCTAGTAACTCTTTTCTAGGACTCTATTACACCAACATTTAGCTAGGCTAGCACTTTGGAGTAGGCAGAGAGATACACTCTTCAAAAGCACAAAACACACAATAGCATCTTGTGTTAGGGAGTGTTAAATTCCATTTGCAACATCTTGTCCTGGGAAGCCCTTCTTACACAAGGGTCAAGCACAAGGTCGCATTGATATTGGCAGAGTTACTCACCCTGCTTTGTTGATATTAGTGTAGATATTGCACGTATTACGGGGATCACTCGGAGGTATACCCACAATGATGAGTGGAAGCCTTTTGAGTTGATTTCGGGCTAGATACCCTGCCCTTGCATGTGGATTGGACTGTCGACTGTTCCCCCAGGCTTTATTGTTGTTGGTGGTGACCTTAGTGGCCTATATTTCTAGGTTCTTACCTGAGGTGACTGTGAAGGGAAAAGTCTTCACGGTACCTGGAATTGACATTGACCAAACTCACTCGAGCTCCTTGGAGGGTATACCCACGATTATGTGTGGGAGCTTGCACCAGGGTGTAAGTCCATTAAGCAGGTCGTCAGCGTAACTTTTCCACCCTAACCCATCCCCTTCTCATCTCGTTGTTGCGACATTGGATTTCATCACCAGTTAGTGGCTTCGAAATTAGAAGGTCTTGTTTACTTGGTGATTGCTTCCTAGATTTTGTTTACTAGCGTGTGTTGTTTGTTTCTCGAAGTTGACTATAGGATTTTCTTCATGAAGTTTGTCAGTCGCTTACAATAGCTCTTCCATGTCATTCATGTAGAATGAAGGGTTTATCTCCAGAGCATCTGGAAGGTTCTCAACCCTTGCCTACCAGTACACCTGAGGGATCTCCTCGGCAAAGTGAAGTCCCAGTCATCACCACACCGAATTGGAATTCACTGAATCTATAGAAAATTTTCAAATTACAAATACTCGAGAGGACTTTCGACTTCACCCCGATTATGAGAAGCGTTTTATGCGAGAAAACTCTTCTGGAGACTTAATTGTTGTGTATTCTGGATCTCTGTCTGGACCTGGGGAACAAGATCCTTTTTGGTCTACGAGCATTTTTCGACGGGACCTTTTTGGTCCAGGTTCACCTATAATTTCCAAACTCAACCCACCTGTGATTTCTGAACTCTCTAGTACAGAGATAGTACCAGTGACTACTGCTTATCACTTTACCATCCCTACCGAAATGGCTCATCTCATAGCTACTTCGAGTGTTCCAACCGGGTTTACTGTGGTTAGTCCTGCTCCCATCAACACACCATGAATGTCCAATGTCGCTCCGACGCTACCACCTGGATACCGTGCATTGAATGCTTCCATTCCTACTCCTACGCAAACTCCGTCCAGCTCTCCTAGTGGTCCTTATTCTTATGGGCACTTTCTTCCCGGTTTTGTTCCAACACTCCCTCAATTTCCTTTTGGAGGACCTTCTTCATCTTCTACTGGCAATCCTAATCCTAGTGGCACTATTCCATCATTCACTCCAAATTACCAATTTCCAATTGGTGGACAATTTCATCAAGGTGGCATGACACAACCCCCTCTCAGTGGGAAAATCCCAATTGGAACATTACCCCCAATTGGAACACCACCTTCAATGGGAGGACCGACCCCACCTTATGGGAAAAACATACCTCCTTCCTTGGCTCGGTATTGGAATTAGTTTATACAAAAACCTCCTCAAATGACTGGGGGGAAATAGTTTCCATCTGCATCTGTAACACCCCCTTGTATGGGCCAACCATATCCAGGTTCGTTCAATCCCATTTGGGGGGAAAATGCTCAAAATCAAGCCCCTATTCCAGGGTATACTCCTATGAGATACTATCCTCTCCAACCACCACCGAATATGCCTGGGTCTTCACATTATATGCAGACTACTTATGGTCCTACTAGTTTGCCGACAGGGCTTCCTCCCCAAAGCCACCAGTACCCATAGGTGAATCGACAGTTACCCTTTCTCGCCAATTTGGATCTTCTGGACTTGTCAAGGATTTTAAATGATCCTATTCGTCACTCTCCCCAATGGCCTGTTATACCTATCAAGATTCCATCGAACATTCCTAAATTCGACGACAAAGTGGGAGAGGACCCAAACAATCACGTTATGACTTTTCACCTATGGTGCTCATCCAACTCATTGATGGATGACTCTATTCATTTATGTCTTTTTCAACGAACCCTCACAGGTTTTGCTACGAAGTGGTATATTGAATTTCCACGAGATTTCTTCTCTGACTTCAATATCCTCACTATGGCTTTCCTTACACATTACCAGTTACCGATCCGTTATGACACTAGGACAGAGATTTTGACTTCCTTCAAAAAGAACAAAGGCACTCATATATATGATCACATCCATGAGTGGCGAAGGAGATGACATCTCATTAAACTTGAACTCCCCGATCAGTTACTGGCAGGGTGGTTCCCAAAATCATTTGTGAATGACATAGGTAAGGATATTGCAATGGGTGGCGTAGTATGGAAGAGTAGGCTATAAGTCGTGCTCAATATCTTGACCTTGTTTACTCACAAATGGGAACCCTTTACGATTTACTACCTGAATTACCTCGTCCTAATACTTCCAACACTTCAACTACTCCAGCTGCTTCACATGCAACTGACGGTGTGATTGGCTCTACCCAGGCCCAACCACATACCGCTTCAAGACCAAACCCCATATCTACTTCTTCTAATGTTCAAAATGCTCGATCTCCTACCCCTCCCACCGGCAAGAATTCAGAGGTAAATCTAGTTCAATCTACCCCTGCCGGTAAAAAAAAATATAAAAAGGGGAGA
>JZKD02S1675588.1:258183-268248 GCA_000966675.3 Picea glauca
GACTTCCTTCAAAAAGAACAAAGGCACTCATATATATGATCACATCCATGAGTGGCGAAGGAGATGACATCTCATTAAACTTGAACTCCCCGATCAGTTACTGGCAGGGTGGTTCACAAAATCATTTGTGAATGACAGAGGTAAGGCTATTGCAATGGGTGGCGTAGTATGGAAGAGTAGGCTATAAGTCGTGCTCAATAACTTGACCTTGTTTACTCACAAATGGGAACCCCTTACGATTTACTACCTGAAATACCTCGTCCTAATACTCCCAACACTGCAACTCCTCCGGCCACTACACATGCAACTGACGGTGTGATTGGCTCTACCCAGGCCCAACCACATACCGCTTCAAGACCAACCCCCATATCTACTTCTTCTAATGTTCAAAATGCTCGATCTCCTACCCCCCCCACCGGCAAGAATTCAGAGGTAAATCTAGTTCAATCTACCCCTGCCGGTAAAAAAAAATATAAAAAGGGGAGAGGTAAGAATAAGGAGGGAAAAAATAATTCTCAAGCAGAGAAAACCAAAAATACCACTATTGACGATTGGGATAAGTGAAAACCACGATACCCTTGTCTTATCTGTGGTGATGATCACTACACAAAGGATTGTCCACGATGTGTCGAGGTCACTAAGTTCCTTCAAGGAGCTCCAAAACCTCCTGCACTGGTCATTTTGTCCCAACCCTTCCCGTCTCAACAACAGGCTCAATTGGTCATTCATGACCAACCCTCCTCTTCTACTACATCATATGTTTTGATGTGTACTAGTGATTCTAAGAAGAACAACATTGCACTCACTACTCGAGCCAAATATTATTCTCCCTCTGAGGAGAAGGTTGATGATTTACCCCCTCCTTTGGTACAACCATCTCCAGCGACTCCACCTACCAATGGTCCTCTTCATCTCGAACGATCGAGCCTCGACACAGTTCTGCGACCCCCCCAAAAGGGTTTCGTTAGGAAATCGAATTTCAATCCTCATGATCATGCTGCCCAGAACTACAACATTGTTGAAGATCTGGCTCAAGAACCTTTTGCGATGTCATCCCTCGAAGTCCTTCATACTTGTCCCGTACAACGTAAGGAACTGTTGAAAGCTATCAGTGGAATTGATCTGACAGATACGAATTTGATAGTCTTTGACTTGGAAGATCACATTCCAAGGTTACCCCCTCAACTCGCGTTCTAGATCCAAGTAGTTGTCTCTGACAAAAACATTTGTTGAACCATTATCGATGAGGGTGCCTCGACGTGTGTCATGTCTCTTGCTTGTTGGAAAGACATTGGCTCTCCTTCTTTGAATGAATCCCAAAACACTCATAAAGCCTTCAACAGCTCTGGTTTTAAGCCCTACGGTGTCCTTCCTTCATTTCCCATCATGTTAGAAGGCAAGACAGTCCAAGTCGAAGTGGAAGTCTTTGACTCTCCCCTTGATTATAATCTTCTACTTGACCGTAGCTGGATCGATTCCATGTGCGTCGTCGTGTCGACCCTTGTCCGTGTTGTATGTTTCCCTCATCAAGGAAAGGTTGTTACTGTAGATCAACTCACCTTCTTTAATTCTGATACCCGTACTGGCAACGTGATGTTTATTGCTAAAACCCCACCAGGTTATGAGAACGTCGGTGTAGGACTTCTCAAGGACTCCTCGTTAATGGGTACTTTCCCCATTCCACCACCCAATGTTCCATGCTCGTATGTTGCTTCTATCAACATGATCTCCACTTCTCCTCACAAAATTACCGTGTCTCGCGACCCCTGGATAGTCCCTAACCCTAGAGATCATCTTCGTTACGATGACACAATGCCATTAAGTCCGGTTGAATCCGCCTACTAGGAAATTCAATCGACAACGCCTTCTACCTCCTCTCTTGATGAGTTGTCTCCCGATCCTTTTCGTGTTATTTTTCCCACTAACGAGATGATCATGTCCATCATGGAGGACACCCCTTGGGACGATGGGCATCATCGTTCCATCCTCTTTCTAGAGCAACATACTCTTGAGAACTACCAATGGATTTCGACTCTGTCGACCGTTGTTGTCATCTCGAATGTTCCCGAGTCTACACAGGATGTGTTTTTCGAAGGGAACTTAAGCAATATCTCACCAAAGATTCCCATTGACATATCCATTAAACCTAGGATTGTCGAAAATGTCCACATTGGAGCTTCGTGTTCTTCTGAAAAAATCGTCACCTACACTACCCTTTTAAAATAATTTTGTGACATCTTTGCTTGGAGCTACGAAGAAATTCCATGGATCGACCTTGCAATTTTGATACATGAGATAAAGACATACCTCGACGCTAAACCCGTCCAGCAACGCCTTCATCCAGTTCACCCACGTAAAGAGGCTGCTATAAAGCTCGAAGTCGAGAAACTTCTTAAAGCCGACTTTATTTATTTGGTGGCTCTCACAGACTAGGTTTCCAATCTTGTCCCGATTGACAAGAAACAAGGTACCATTCGTGCATGCATTGATTATAGGGATATCAACAAAGCTTGTCCCAAAGAAAACTTTCCTACCCCCTTCGTCGATCAGATTGTCGATGATTGTGCCAGAAGTGAAATCTTCTCTCTCATGGATGGTTTTGCGGGGTATAATCAAATTAACATTGTTCCCGAGGATCAACATAAGACTGATTTTATTTGTCCTTGGGGTACTTTTGCCTATCGGAAACTTCCTTTCAGTCTCAAGAACGTTGGCGCAATGTTTCAACGTGCTATGTCTTATGCTTTCCATGATGTCAAGCACATCGTTCAACCATATTTGGATGATTTACCTGCTCATTCAATGCACCGAGTCGATCACCCAACTCACCTCTGAGCCATTTTTGTTCGTTGTCAGTTCTATCGTATACGTTTGAATCCTCATAAGTGCATTTTTTGCGTAGAATCCAGTCGTCTTCTCGGTTTTATTGTTTCAAGTTAAGGGATCTGGGTGGATCCTTTAAAGGTTGAGGTGATCCTTAATCTCCCTCCTCCTTCTACTCTTCGCCTATTGCAAAGTTTGTAGGGGAAAGTAAAATTTCTTCGTCGTTTTATTCCAAATTACACCGAGATAACTCGTGGATTTATGCGGCTGTTAAAGAAAGATTCAGAGTTCGTCTAGGATACCCTTGCCAATAATTCTTTCGAAGATTTGAAGTTGTCCCTCACGTGAGCTCCGCTTCTCCTTCCCCACGATTAAAGTCACAATTATTTCCTTTACCTTGCTGCCTCAGATTACACCATTGGCATGGTTATTGTCCAAGAAGATGATGCTCATGACGAATATGTTATTTACTACTTGATTCGAAGTCTCACGCCTACTGAAATCAAGTATCAACATGTCGAGAAACTGGCCTTGGCTGCCGTCCAAGCCGTCCAACGCTTCCGGTACTATATCCTCTCACGTAAGACTACAATGATTTCTCATTGCAACCCTATGCAACACATTCTGACACGTCAATTGCTAGGGGGAAAATACTCCAAATGGATTGTGATACTCCAGGAGTTTGACTTGGAATTTGAACATGCCAAGTCTAAGAAGTCCTTAGTTTTTGCTGAGTTGATATGTGACTTTCCCCATTCTGCGACAGAAAATGTAGCAACTGATTCATTACCCGATGAATCTCTTTTCATTATTAGCACTGATGATCTTTGGTATGGTGATATCATTATATATCTCCAAACCCAGACTTTCCGACCAACTTTGTCTAGTACTGAATGACGTCGAATATGCTATCAAGCTCGTCAATACATTATTCTCGGGGATACTCTTTATCGTCGGGGATTGACTTTGTTTTTCGACGTTGTCTAACATTCGACGAAGCCAAGAGAGATATGAATGACTGCCACTCTAGATCATGTGGTGGTCATATGTTTGGGTATGCTACTGCCTAGAAGATCTTACACGCAGGGTATTTTTTGCCTTCTTTGTTTAACGACTACATCATCGTCGTTCAGAAATGCCATGCTTTCCAGACCTATAATCAGAAGATCCAGTCACATCCCGCTCCTCTTCACCCTGTGGTCTCAGTTGGTCCCTTTGTGAAATGGGGCATTGATTTCATGACATGTCACCCTCACTCGGTCGGGGGGCATGGTTACATTATTGTAGCCATCGATTACTTTACCAAATGGGCCAAGGTGATGCCAACATTTGACAACACTGGAAAGACCACAACACTATTCCTTTTTAATCACATCATAGCTCGTTTTGGTGTTCCCCAAGCTATCGTCACTGATCAAGGTAGCCACTTTAGGAATTTTATGATGTTCGAACTTACTGAAAAGTTGGGTCTTCGCCATGATAACTCAATGCCCTATTACCCACAAGCCAATGGCCAAGTAGAAGCGATTAACAAAGTTCTCATAACTATGCTCTGACGAATGATAGGGATTCATAAAACAAGTTGTCACATAATGTTGTTTTCAGCATTGTGGGTGTGTCGGACATCCATCAAGTCCGCTACTGGGCTTACACCATTCTGGTTAGTCTATGGTGTGGAAGCCATTATCCCGATTGAATGCGAGATACCCTCTTTAAAACTAGTTGTTGAACTCCTACCCAACACTTCTGCTGAGGAAGAACGTCTATTGTATCTTATGCAGTTAGACGAAACTCGACGTGATGCCACACTCGTTATAGGAGCTCAAAAAAAGCGTGTCAAGGCCCAATACGACAAACATGTCAAGCCTCGCGTTTTATCCAAAGGTGATCTCATTCTTCTCTATGAACAAGATCAAGATATGTTAGGAGCTGGGAAATTCGAAGCCATGTGGCGCGGTCCTTATATCGTTCAACAAGTTTTGGAAAAAGGATCTTATGAGATGGTAGATTACAATGGTATCCCTTTGAGTGAACCCAGGAATGGGTTGTACTTGAAGAAGTACTATGCATAAAATCATCTGTGCACAAGTACTTGTATTTTTAATGTATCATACTTTTTGTGTGTTACTATAGCTTTCTTTTGTCATTATTTGGTCTCTACCCTTATGTGACATTGTGTTTGATTTCCAGATGTCGGAGTCTTCGCTACCCTATATTGGCTTCACTGATGGCGCTAGACGTAGTACTCAGAACCTTGATTCTGCTGCACGGGAAATTTACACCCCTACAAATGAACTTGTCTCCTTACGAGGTGTGTGCCTCAACCGTACGACCAACAACATTATAGAGTATAACGCCATTATTGAATTATTGGTTGATGCTATCTCGCTCGAAATTCGTCATTCGGTTGTGCAACTTGATTTGCAGCTTGTATTACTGCAGTTAATTAATGTCTATGCTATTCGAAGTCCTACTTTGTTATGGGCGTATTTGTGAATTTGCCTCTTGGAACGTTATTTTGATTACATTGAATATCAACATATTCCTAGATGTCTAAATACATTAACAGATGCATTGGCTAATTATGTATTAGACAAACATTTGAATCATTTATAAATCAATCACATCAATATTCACACAAACACATGATAAACCGGTAGAAGCCATCTGTATATATAACGATCAAAAGAGTTGTTTACAAAAGTTTTGTCTGAAGACCAAAATGTCAAAATCTAAAGCTCATAGCTTCTACAAAGTGAAATCATGGATGACATTCACAGTAACACACGATTTCCCAGAAAACTCTATGGAGCAGTCGACTCATGGATCCTGAAACTCCTACAGTATGACGCTAATCGCGTCGTGGAACCTCTTCTAGAGGCATGTCTGGAATATCTGTGGTCAGGCCCTCTAGGTTTTGTTCCACCACCTGATAATCCTCAACATATTGTGGCGCTTCCGCTACCTCTCCTCGCCATTGAATGGGAGAAGTACCAAGAGGTCTGCAAGGTCCAACATCTGTGACATCAACAATGATTTTTTTTTTAGTCTTTGGATGAACATATAAAACAAAAACATTTGAATATGATAAAAGTTCACAAAACATTTAAAAAGAGAAAAGTGTGTGTACTTCTTACCAAGTTCCCCCCACTGAGCATCCTCTGGCAGTACTAAGTCTGTATCTCCTTGGAAATCCAACCCGGCATAAGCATAGTCATCAACCATTAACATCTGTGGTTGAGGCCAGTCAAAAAAGGTATCATCATACTTGATGATCGGTCCTGCTATGTGTCGAGCCATGAATCAACACCATCTCAGCATCCTTCGATCCTTGGGAGCCAGTAAATTCCACTCAACCTACAGTCTCAGTAAGGGAACCCTCTCAAGGAAGAAGGACACTAACAAAGATCCGTACCCGAATTGCTTCAGGTCTCCTCGTCTGCATTTGGTCAACTGCTTTTTTATACTACAAAGCACAACATCTACCCAGTTGAATACCTAAGGTTCAGTACACTCAATAGCATACTGGAAGTAACTCTGTAATTCCATGTGAGGAGCAGAACTCCCAGCCATCCGAGCTATGGTGAATAGGATA
Source organism: Picea glauca (assembly GCA_000966675.3). Taxonomy (NCBI): domain Eukaryota; kingdom Viridiplantae; phylum Streptophyta; class Pinopsida; order Pinales; family Pinaceae; genus Picea; species Picea glauca. The sequence continues at coordinate 264,602 of JZKD02S1675588.1, forward strand.
GTACAGAGGGTCAAATCTTGTACCCCCCAAATAGCTACTTTTCCTTTCTTTCTCTTTGCCTCGGGAATGCAGTGTAAATAACAGTACTCACTCATGGGAAACCCACCACCTCTGCTACTAGTCAGGCTCACATAGTACCCCTGTCATGACAATCCATTCAAAAAGTAAATGTCCTCAATATCTAAGGACAGTGTGTGGACCCCCACATGAAATACCTGCTAATCAGGGTCCCACATGCGCACCAGGTACTCTAATAACCTGACTTGGGCCCTGATGCCCAGGATACGAAAGTACTTCAGGAGCCCACAGTTTCTCAAAGCAGCGATAGTAGGTGGATGATTTCCGGCAATTGAATTATCTTATTCATGCTCCCTTTCACCATTCAAGCACCATTTTGATGGCCAATTATCTTCATAAGAGGCACAACAAGAAGATTAACAACTTTTTTCATGAATTCATTCTCTTTCATTGAGTAAAATTTAAATTTTTTTTTGAGCTTTGCGGTTCTCGCAGGTGCCCTTTGGGCACAGTGCAAGAACCTTGCAGGCTACCTTAGGCTCACTTGCGATATGCCCCATTCTCATAGGTCCCATGTAGCCTGCCTGCGAGAATGGCAGCGCGCAAGTAGGGCTTGCAAAATGAACCCAAAAATGAATTTTAACCAATGAAATTGAAAAATTAAACCATGAAAGTGTTAAGGTCAAAGATCCTACCTTACTGTCACTAACGGCTCGCTGAATGGATACTCGTAACTCCTGCAATCTGACGTCGAACTTTGAGGGTAAAAAAGGGGTTTTTTAGCTCAAATAGCGGAAAGGTAAAAATGATATGGTAAAAATAGTATTTACTCCTTTTTATTTACTTTTACTATGTCATTTGATTTTTTATGATTATTTATCTATTAAACCCTAATCCCTAATGTCATTTTGAGTGTAACTTTTGCAGGCATAATGATTTGGATGTTCCTAAACAAAGATGCGGACATATTTTTCTTTGTCGTCGCGTGTTTTGGTTTTTTTTTATGGTTTTTGTATAAAACCTCGAGCGTGGTCTTTCTCCGTTCTTGCGCTCGAAAATACATGAGAACGCGATCGAGCATACCTTTATCACTTTTTTGGGCTCAACAAGGTTATACAAAAAAGGAAACTCCCTGGAGTCCTCTTTAAGCTCTTTTCAGACTCTCTAAACATGAAAAGATAGTCGAGCGACCTTGTTATTTTCACGTTCGATAAAGTATTTGAAGTAAGCATCTGGTGGGCGATAATTTATCTCTTTTTTGGTCTTGTCCAGACTATTTTATGAAAAAGGAACTGAGAGAGTTCTCTTTTAAGTGTTTTTCCAGACTCTATAATCATGAAAAACCTTCGAGTTTTCTATCTCTGGACTCGTTAAACAAACATTGACAGACCCGTAATGGGATCCAACCACTTCTTCTTAGGGTTCGTTAAACATACTCCGAGGGACTCGTCCGAAGGATGAGCTTATATCAACAAGCATATGTTATCCTCCTCAAGATTGCGTAAAAATAAAGAGGTACTCACCAGAAATGGTGGGGGAAAATTTGGGAAAGGGATATGTTTTCATCTTCGTACTGATTGGCAGTAAGTGTCACTCTTGAACATGACACCCCCTATTCATCATTTGAAGCCGGTTTGGGAAATCCATTTGTCTCTCATTCAATTTGCTACAAGGTCATTCCATGTGTCGTCTTTGAGTCAATGCTGCCAAATCATTGGTTGTGTCATTCATATTTTCAAGAGAAGTCCATATGAAACCTATATTGATTCGGCCATTTGCAGTTATCCATTCTCTCTGTGTCGGCCTTCCTTGTGTCTAGTCCAATTTACATCATACTCTGTTTCACCTTCAAAATCTGTTACTCATTTCATGTCATTGATGGGGGATAAATCAAGGCCCTCCTGTGACGAGTTTTGTTCCATCGACTTCATCTCATTATCCAGAATCAAGACTTAGAAATTGTTTGGTACCTTGGAGCTTACATGCCTCAATGGCAGGTTTCCTTGCTTTCGACAATGGGTTTACATCATTGACCCCTGATCGAAAGATCCCATCGAATGTTCAACTTCAACTCATTCATTCACACTCGATGGATTGTACTAGGGTACCTTGGGAGTCATTGACATCAAGGGTGATTTCCCTCACACTTGTTAACAGTTTCATCAATGACCGGTAATCAAGTGGTTTCTTCCATGTTCAACTTCAATACATGTAATCACATGGTTAGATTCGTACTTTGGGAGACAAGATTGAAGACCCTGGATACCATCTCTTTTGTCCAGGTTGCGATGGAGTATGTATAATCTTTGGCACATAGATCCACTGTGTATGTCTCGTGGCTATGTCATCTCAATTTGAATTTTTTTGCATAGATCCACAATGTATTCCTGGTGGCTATGCTATATTTTAACGACATGGATCCATAGTGTATGATTGGTGGCCATTACCTATGTCTACAATGTCATCCGTCTATGATCTGAGTATGGGAATGCCTACCTCAGAATTGGTATATATGATATTCTGTAGATGCTTGGTTGTTCACAGGTTTCGGATTAGGTGTGCTCTTGGTTTCCGACACACATATTGTTATCACTGAAATTTCTTTCTCACATGGCGACAAGAACTCCGCATCGTCAAAACAGGAATGGAGTCATTCATGGCATAGGATTAATTCCACAGCATTGCAAAAGGGTCAAAAACTATACAAAATGACCAAAAAATTGAAGGGCGCTTCACAGAACCAGGGTGCGCGCGCATATGCGTGTAATAGAAATGTATAATGCATGCATCAGTGCACGATGCGCGGCTGTTGGGCGAAAAACCCGTGCGCCTGCTAAACGACGCATTTATTGAAATTGGTCGGCCTCCCAACCACTAATGGATTATCTCCCAAGTCGATTTGACACCAAATCCAAGCTCAATCCTCATGGTGGGCTGGTCAAAGACCTAATTGAGCCCTAAAGAGCCCCTTGTCACATTCCAAAGAGGTCACATAATAACCCAATGCTTGGCTATAAAAAGCCATGAATGACCACCATTTTCTCAAGGAATTCTTTGTATTGTTATGCTGCTAAGATTGCTAAGGACTCATTCTTTGGCAATAAACATCATAAGTTGCATTTCATATAGCTATTCACCCCTCACTTGAGTGAATAAGCTTGGATTTCTTTCACCCACATTTTCATATTTTCATTGTAAGGAGAGCAAGCTTTGAGGGCCTCAAGAGCCTTCCATTGGAGAAAGAAGGGACCCAAGTCCCCTTTCTTCATTGTGTCTTTGGATTTCATCAATAGATCAGCTTATACATTGGTGATATTGGTCCATTTGTCTCTATTTTTCAATTTTTCATATGCTTTTAGTTTTTATTTGTTTTAGTTTAATTCTTGTTTATAACTTTGTTGTTTTCCCTTCTAACCTTTACTCAACAGCTGTCATGCCTAGCAGAGCCCAACTGGGCATGTAAGCACTCTTAATTTGCTCACCTAGTGACGAATTGGGTTCAAACAGATTGGCAACCATACTGGGGAGAAGGTATCAATTCCTCCCTCATTTGGGCTTATTTTTCTTTCCTTTTGATTTCATTAACTTGCAGGTTCACAAACTGGCCTCTGCCGACCTGCTAACCAGTC